>VCJN01003316.1:0-20194 GCA_006384855.1 Tetraselmis striata | reverse complement strand
CATACTAAATGGTTTGCAGCCATCTAGGCAATCAAAGCATGCTTAAAGGCAGCATCTGCGGTGCAACGCCGCAGCAATCTGCGGCGTGCCGCCAGCAAATATAAAGTATTAGCCCTGCTGCCTTGCAGTCCGTATAGTATCGTCAAGCCGGTGCGTGTTCACATCCCTTCTATGTCATGCACCCCGCATACTAATAAATGGTTTGCAGCCATCTAGGAAATTAAAGCATGCCTTAAGGCAGCAATCTGCGGTGTGCCGCGAGGAAATATCAGGCATTAGCCCTACCGCCTTGCAAGCTGCATAGTATCGTCAAGCCGATGCGTGTTCACATCCCTTCTATGCCATGCAACCCCGCATACTAAATGGTTTGCAGCCATCTAGGCAATTAAAGCATGCCTTGAGGCAGCATCTGCGGTGCAGCGCTGCAGCAATCTGCGGTGTGCCGCGAGCAAATATCATGCATCAGTGGTACTGCCTTGCAATATGTATAGTATGGTAAAGCATATGGGCGATTAAATCCCTTTTTTGTCATATAAATCCTTATACTGGAAGGTTGCCGAGCCAGCTCTTTACCTCCCGCCGTCTTGGTCGACGACCGCTACTACCAGGTCGTAGCGGCGCCGCGTCAGCTGGCGGGTCCTCCAAGCCCGCATCTCAACCACCGCCACCGGGGTCCGGCGGAGATGGCTCCCTAAACGGCGCTGCAGCAGGTCTCTTGATAGAGCTTCGAGCAGCTCCGCCCCTCCCCCGAGCAGGTTTGGTCCCTCGGAGCATGCCAAGCCGCCGAGTGAGCCTCAACCTTCGAGTGCGACGAAGCGCTCGCACGGTACGTTGAGCACGGGAGGCAAGAGCAGCTTGTCGCCCAATAAGCTGCGCAAGAAGCATTCCAAGAAGCGCGGGCCGAGTCCTCCTTCAAGACGGCGATAGAGTTGGAGGACGACGACCCTTCCAGGCGCCTAAGCCGAAACGCGAAGCCACGTCAAGCCGTCAGGCGCCTTCGGGTGCCGCTGGTGGGAGTCGCAGGGCCACATCTTCACGTGGCGGTGCCGCATCTCCGCCTCCCCGACCCGCATCTCCGCCTAAGGAGCCCTCATCTCTGGACGCGAAGCCCGCACCGCCGCCTGCGCCGACATCTCGCCCCAACGCCGCGTCGCTATCAGCAGGGCTCAGAGGTAACATCTCGTTGCGACGAACACGATCTCTGAGGTCGGCGATAGACTCGTAGGCCCGGGGCGTCTTCTCTGCGCGAGTGAGGCTCGATTTCCATGCTCGAAACGCCAGTCGCCCCGCCCTCGCGTCCGCAATCTTCCAAGATGAGGCGGATAGTACTTTACGCGACTGAGGGCGCGAAGAGGACACGCCGATGTGCCATTTTAGTACTCTCGTATAGTATTGCATTGCACCTGAAATGTGACCGAAAAATGGGTACATATCCCAGCCTAAGCGATCACGTGGGGGGCACATTTTTGAGTCCAGGAGTTGGACCGTTTTGACTCAAAAATGTGCCCTGTACCGGGTCGCATGCAGCCATGGCGCGCGGCAATTCGTACATGGCGCCGTTGGGAGACGGCGCCTTGATTTCGAAACATGTCCGGCCTATGTCGTGCCGGCGTTCCCGCCGTCAACACCTGCCATCCGCGTTGGTTCTGCGCATGCGTCTCGACTGAGGGTTTCGAACCTCTTCGCGCGAGACCTTCCTACATCTCAGGACATCTTCCGCCTTCGTCTAGTCAGCACGCCTGCCGACTGCCCACGCGCTCGAAGTCGTAAATGAACCGCGTGTATTTGACAAACCAGACTCGAATGCATGTTTGAAATGATCTAAACTAGTTTATGGGGTCCCCAGCAATTTAGCTATCCTAGCACGACCCGTACGGTCTGTTGGTGGTTTCTACCGGTTAAGTTACCGGTACCATCATGTTTTAGTACGGGCTGCCCCATCGCCCGCGAGTCCGACGCTCCCGGCCGAGGAGCTTCTTAGGGCAGCCACAGGCAGCTCGCCTGCCACCTTCCAGCTCGCTGCCTTCGGCAACGCCTTCTCGTTTCAGTTTCCGCCGCGCAAGCTCCTCCTACTCCGACTCCCCCCTTTTCGTTGAGCCTTCCTAGCCGCCATAAAACTGCGCTTCTTCCGTGAAAAAACAGCCACCGCACCCGCCTTTTGACAAAACCAGACTCGATTGAACGTATGAAATCCAAAATATCGATGAGCAGCCAAAACCTTAGACCCGACATTTACTCATGTAGCTAATCGCGTAGGGCGAGGTGGGCGGGAGCGATTAAAAAGCCGGAACTGGGCCGGATCTTGGAGACCCCTAACTGTTGTAGTGGGATAGCCGAGGTTCTTGCGACCCCCGCGGCCCCCACTACACCCTGACCTAGTGTCGCTTGCTCTCCGATGCTGTTGCGGTGTTGCGCGTTGGTGCTCAACGATTCAAGTGCTTCAACTGTGGCAGCAACAGTCGTTAGGCGTGCTGGAATGATTAGTCGAACTATTCAAACGCCAACAGCAAAGCGGAGAGCGCGCGTTGCGCGCCACTGTGCCGCCCCTTCCATACACATCATTGCGCCGCCACTGTCACCACAAGTCCGAAGTCAGCGAATTGAACTTTTTTGGAGGGGCTGGGCCACTCGCATTTCGTATGTAACACCGTACTATACAGTGTTTGCTCGAAGTGGCATCTGCCGCAAAGTAGTCTTAGCTAGTATGAGGTTCCGGCTATGGCTTAAATATAGCATCGGCTATAGCATCGGCATTCCAAAATATCGAGGAGCAGCCAATACCTTAAATCTGACTCTCAACAGGCTTCACTCAGAGATCTGCCTGCTACACCGTAGGTAACGGCGCCCGGATAAACACCCGTTGGCTCATCTAGATGAGGTGCACACCTACGAGTACGCAGTTACGCCAATCGCAGCGTCATCAACAGATTGATATGCTACTGCCGGTAACCTAGTTCTCAATACTTCTCCGACCCCTCATGCCGATCTCGCCGGGTGCGGATGGCCTCGAGAACTGGCGCCTTGCATGCTCTGCAAAGCATGCCGATGTGTACGCGCATCGTACGACGGGGCGTTATTAGCTTGGGGGGGCACATGCCGGTGTGCCGTTTAACTTCGTCCGAGTGAGCGTACGCATCGCGATCGTGCGTGGCGCGACTTGCGAGGTTGCTTCAGCTGCCCCTCAAAGATAGTGTTTTTCTGGGTCCCTGAGGAGCTGGCAGCACAGAGGACGGCCATCCTTCATCGCTGGATGGATGACAACGGCAGTAACATTGCCACCCGTGCCGCCCCCCGCCTAGCAGTCTGCAGCCGGTACTTCATGTCTTGCCCAAGGATGAACAACCACAACCAGACGCGGCATCAGCCAATGCTCGCTTTGGAGGAGCACTGGGTCATCCATGATTGCTGGCTCAAGCTGCGGACCTCTGTCATCGGAATGTGTGCGACTGACTGCTGGAAGCTGGCAAAATACCAAGTGGACCCATACCACGAGTACGCAAGAATGGGCATGTTACCTTTCGTGAACCACATGCCATGGCGCTCTTCCGCAACCTCGCTCTCCTCGGAGGGTGGTCCTACCCGGCGTCCGCGGGGGGCACATGGAGAGGAGGAGCCCCTCCCCCCCATTTGCGAGGCGTGGCGCGCCTTTTCGCCGAGCTCGATGCCGCCGACCCCGTGGCCAGCGGTGCAGACCATCATGCGGCGCACGAGCTGCGGCACTTGGCGCAACTAACACCGCCAAGAAGCAGAAGACGCCTCAAGGCCGATACTGTGTGTGCTGGGGTACGGGCGTCAAGGACAGCTAAAAGAGCAAGTTTTGCGCTACACGTCAGATGGACATGTGCGTACCGAGCAATGGCAAGTGCGCGACTGTTGGGGCGAGCATCTGGAGCACACCCGCGCCGAGCTGCGGCGCATTGCGCCCCCTTTCAGCTTCCGGTGCAGCCACACCTCCCCGCCGCATGGGCCACCGACCCGCCGCGTCCGTATACTGTAGATATGAAAGGCGCAGGGCTATACGTCACGCCCGGTGGCTCGTCCGGCGCCAGTGGTGTTTGCTCGATTCGCTGGCTCGGCGAAGTCAGAATGGCGGCCCGGCGGGCAGGTGAAGCCCTAACAGTAGTAACGCGTACACGCGGGGCTGTCCAGTACTCGCGCCTGATGATGAATTAATACTCTCCCCGGTACTTGTAACGAGTTCCGAAGTCACTGCGCAGTGCGCATCCCGCCCGGTATAACCCGCAATACCCGTGGTATGTGTACCCGGGTACCGGTACCGCGAAGAATAACATCAAGGCACTGCTAGTTAGAGGGCGCATAAGGCTGAATCCGCATACCGAAGAAAACGGTTCGATGTTCTGCAGTGAGCCTACTGGGGCGGATTTGTAGTATCGATTGTCCCCCGCCTTTAAGGCCACCACAACTTGATTTGTTGTTTTGCGGTGCCTTTTTTTCTCCCTCAGAAGGGGGGTGGGGGGGCGGGGGGGGGGGGGGGGGGGGGGGGGGGGGGAGTGTAAAACCGGATATCGGCAAATCAATATGCTACATCCCATAGTACTTAATATTGTACTGGAGAAGCCGTACCGATCGACGCGTACGGCCGCGCCTAACTCCACGTTTGCGTGCGCGCTATCCTTGGCGACGCCACGTCGGTTTTAGAGGCTCCATTCGACAAACCCGCCGCAGAACCATGACCGTGGGCCGCCGGCATTCGACATCACAACACCCGCTCTCACAGCAGCCACCCCCACCATGCCCCTGAAACTAATTGGTGGTGCTAAGCCGAATGAGACGCAAAGGCCAGCCGTCTTTCACATGCGGGAAATGCGGACAGCACCTCGGCAACGGTCACATGGCGTGCAATTGCCCCTCCATGGCCAGCCTAAAGACAGACCGACATAGTAGCACACTTACACTCCTCCTCAACGAGCTGGAAGTCCTAAAAGGTGGTCGCTGGCACGTACTATCCACGGACGCGACAAACATGTGGCGGACTTCTCCTCCCCTAACAGAGACACCATGATCTCCGACCTAACCGACAAAATCACACACACAATCCCGTGCACTAACATCCCCGATCGCCTAGCGGATGCCCAAGAAGGGGCAACCGAAGGTCCCAGCGCCGCCCAAGCACCCACCCTGCTCCCCACGACCATGCTACTTCCTCACCTCCGCCCTAACACTTCAAGCCGGACGCAGTACGCATCGTCGGATTCGACTGGGATACGGCCACCGAAACCATATCTCCCAGCACCGACCCCAGAGCAGTCAAAAAATACAGATAATCGAATTCAAATATTGTACTGATCTCAATCATGCCACCGTGCACGCTCTCATCCGCGAAAAATACCAACACATGGTGAGCGCCCTACGTCAACAAGGCTGGCAGTGTCCGATTGAAATCATCCTTGTCACCCTCAGCCGCATCGGCACCATGCCCAAACTCACACTAGAAGCCATCCATAGCCTCACGGTCCTCCGCCCCAAGAAGCAACCCCCGGACAAACCCCCTCCGCCTCCCAGCGCCGCTGCAATCCGCCTCTGTAGGAAACTCCAACGACACTCAATCGGATGGCTACATACTCTCCTCCGCATATCCCGACAGTCCCTCAAACCTGCCATGTCCAACCGCAGTACCTCCCACAAACCCCGCACGCACACCCACCGTTAACATATACGCTTTCCGCAGACAACCGTACACGACACCCCCGCCACGGCAGGGGGGGACAATACCAAGCGGCATGGAAGGAGGAGGGGCGCGGGCGACAAGGAGGAGGGATGGAAGCTGCATCCGTAATCCCTAGGGTTCCCACAACGGTTGGATAAAGCAAGGCCTAAAAGCAACTCGGCCTGGGCAGTGCAGAGCAGCAAGTCAGCATGTTGTAAATCAATTTCAATTCCAATTTGGTGGTGTTATGTCAGTATGCGTGAGCGGCAACATCGACAACATGCAGCAGTTCAAGCCGTCGTGGAGGAAGGTGTTAGGCTCTAGCTTTAGCCTATTATTTAGGCCCTTTAGGATGCAACGGAAGGATTTAGAAAGTATGGCCAATCTCTTATGGCTACAGGGGTTCCTGGGTTATAGTCTGTCTCTGAATTCTGCCTAGTAGATTTGTCCGAGGCGGTATTTATATCCGCCGAGGTCATAGTCATACCTGTGCTATGTTAGCCGGGTGTCATGGGATACCCGTGCTGTGGTAGCCACGTAAGGCTTGAGTCAGAGAACTCTAGAGAATTCCAGAACAGTCTTCGGCCTTATACTTCTAGTATTACATACCCGCAATACTAATATATACAGCGACTCCGCGGATGCGTAGTCGTACTACTTTAGCGGGGGAAATATACCTGCTAGTACAGCAGAACATTATGGCTAAAGGGAAATGGAGTATAAGAGAAGGCGACGGAGCTCGGCCCGACGGCGACATGCTCGGAGGTTATGTTGACAATCATGCGATGTCTTGCCGCCGCCTCCCTACCGCTTCACAATGCCGCCATTGTCGCCATGAGAGTCCGAAAGAACACTTCTATTCCGACACCGCGCAAGATCACGGCATACCACTACCGAGATATATCGCGCGCGAACTATTTATGTACGATAATCCTTTATATACGGGCCGCGCGCGGCGCGTCCAGCACACGGCAAACTCCCTCACCCACCCCGAGCTGAATATAGCGCGCTCGCCACCAGTGCGCGCAGCCAGTGCGCATCACGACCCCCGGAGCGCAAACCCTATCCCGTGGATACACATAATTGGCGGTGGTCGGGCAGGTGGTGCCCACAGTGGTCAACATCGGCTGCGCGCTCGGCCGCATCAAGTACGGTCGCTCATTTTGCCCCACTCACTCACTGCAGCCCACCCACGCCAAACAAAGTAATCGGAGACATCTCGGCACCGATCCCACCCGACACGGACCCGATATCGCCAGAGGGAGGGGCCGTTGAGCGAGGTCGTTACCGTGGCGGGTTTTTGAGTTCCTCCGATGTTCTCTCGCATTGTCCGTTCATGCTACAGGAGGTAGGCGGCTGAAAAACTCGTCGCGCCGACGCGGGGCCCCAACGGTATGGCGCGGCGCGAGAACTGCGCTCGGTGCGTTCTAGCCATTTCTGCCAACCAGCCCGCCGCCTCCGAATTCTGCCTGCAGTGTGGCAAGTCCACCACAGTACGTAGACGGACTGACATGGTAGGCGAGGAGGCGATGGTCTCGGCGGTGACCGAGGCAATGTACGACCGCTTGAGCATCCACCACATGCATGGAGGCCTGAAGCCCCCGACAACGGCCTTTCGCGGCGTGCCAACGGCCCTCCTCATCGTCTCGTTCTGCGAGGCACGAACGGACATGTGGCACAAAGTCCGCGTCACAGCCCGCGGCGTTGACCAACGTTCGCGAGGGAGTCGACTCGGTCGGCGTCTTCCACGACGTGCACGGTGGGCCGCTGAAGGTTCGCAATCACATGCGGCATGCGAAGAAGGCACGGGCTGAGGCACGCGCAGAGTTGCACGTGAAGAGGGGAGCGCACGGTGGGGTCAGGATGACCGACAGGGGGGATATCGTGCCCACGTTGTACCCTCTGTCCCTTGAAGTGAAGGAGAAGCCATTCCGGGGCCATGGCAGCAAGCTGAAGGTAGTGAAGGGGACTGTGTACTTCCACACCGGTGTGGTGGCAGCGAAGGAGGACACCGACCTGGAGCTCCTCAGTGGACCCAAGTGATCTAAAGGCATGGCCTTCCTACCTACCTTTGATGATCCCAAAGCATATGCAATGCGCGAGCTGCATGCGCTGTGCACGGCGCATTTTTATGCATCTCATGGGCCCGATGGACGACAGCGATGCTCTGCGCTCTGTGTTGGGTTGGGACTGTAGCGCACCCATCCCGCCATCGCTTCCCAGACAGATAGATGGCTCCGTATTCCGGTGGGAGGGGCCTCCGGGCGAGAGCGAGGCAGACATGCTAGAACATGAGGCGTTCTGGACTGTGCGCTCAGAGCGAGCGCGTGAGCGAGCGCTGCGTGAGCACGGTCGGAAGCTGCGCGTCAAGGAGCGGCAGGAGCGCATGGAGCGAGAGTCAGCGGGTGCCTTAGACAGCACCAGCGAAGGCAACTAATTATCAGCGCCCAGCAGCCCACATCGGCGCAGTCCTGAAAGCTACGACAACATTGATAGCTGGGATGCGGCAAACTGCGGGCCATCTGTGAAGAAGTGAGGAAGGCGGAGCGCGAAACAACGATGCAAGCGGGAGGCGAGGAGAGCACCATCGGTGAAGGGGGGGGGGCTGAGGGCGGGGTTGAGCCGAGCACCCGCCGCTCACGTTACATGGTTGTCTATGGTAAATCCAGTAAGGGCAAGGGGAAGGGGGAGGGGAAGGGACACGCTCGCTAGATGTAATTAATGCATTCACATCTTCCTCCGCTTCGCTGCTTTCTCTGCTAGCTTTGTCTTCGCAGCATCTGCCTTCGCCTTGAATAGGTGGGGTTTTGCACGATGGGCTGGTCCGTGCATGTCACGGTGGTGCGCCATCAAGGTGCGGGGCTTCATGACGTGGCCAGTCCTGGAGAGCGTCCCCTTGCCGGACTTGAGAAGGCGTTGAGGCTGGTGGTTGCTGCCTTTGCGGAAGCCCGCCTCCTTGATATCCATGTTAAAGTGTTCCATGCACTGAGCGCTCAGCGCGTCAAGGTTGCCATGCATTTCCATCCATCGGGGGAAGTGCCATGCAACTTCATGCATATGTACGGAGTGATGTCCTTTGCTGTTGCGATGTCCAAGAATGCTGCGGAGAACATCTTCGTACCTGTCCGCAGCGTGTTGGCTGCGGCCAGCCTGTCAACCGTGATGCCGTCAGGGTCTGCACTCCATGCCGCGGACATGCTGTCGTACTTCTCCCACACCGCCAACATCTTGATTGTCAGCATATGACGCATGGATAACGGCGTCAAGCACAAGCCCTGCAGCATCTTTTTCACTTCAGGCCTGCTGAGGGTAGGGAGATCTGCCTTGGTAAAGGCCTTGCCCTTCCCACTCTGTACCTTCACTTCTCCGCTTGGTAGCCCAATGAGCCCCATCGCATGCATTGCCGCTTGCGCTATCCGGATGTCCTTGCACCGCTTGTGCGCGGTGTGCCACGCCACATGCGGACATATCTGAATGCATGCATGCATGCATGGTGCTCCCGATCATGTCCTCTGGCTCGACGCACATGAAGCCATGCGGGGGTTTGTGACGCTGGCCGGAGTGCGTCCACTGGTAGTTTTGCATGACCTCCTTGTTGTCACCACGCCACGGCTCGAGCTTTCGTCCCAACCCGATTCGAAGCCTCGCAGCCGATGGTAAACTCTCTCTTCGCTCGCCGAACGGCTGCCTTGCCAGAGTCGCGTTGAGTTACAGCCTTTGGAAGTTTTCCACATGCGCAGCCTCCACCCGTACGGCGGCCGCAGGAATCTCTTTTACAGCCGCGTCCTTAGCCCGGGAGCGCACCCGCTCCGCCTCAAGCTGGACTTGTAGCGACTGAACGTTCTTGTCCAGCTTCTCAACACGTTTATTGAGCATGTCAACGTTGATGCGAAGCGAGACGTTCTCCGTTGTTGTCCGCTGTGTCCTCGCCAACAACGAGGCATTTTGCAGATGAGCAGCGCGGCTTCCGCCGATGTCTGGCGCTGCTCCGCCTCCTCCACTCGCCGATGGCTACCAAATTTGCCCCGCTTCCCTGCGCGTGCAACTTTGCCGCCGCTAGCAGCGGCGGGACGTTGTGGGTCTGGCTCGTTGTCGGGCATGGCGGGTTGAGATAGGTATGATGTTGGTACCGCCGTCACCATGCCGCCGCGTACGCCCACCCACATCAGTCCACCGTTCCACACACATCGCCGCCTCCCGAGCGCCCCACACGCTACTTCGCCCGCGTGTGCTGGCGCGCATTAACCCGTACTTGTCACATACGAGGTCCACAATGGTTTTTGGTAAACCCATGAGGTCGTGTGGTAACCAAGCACCGCTGATAGGTGGTGTGGTGTTACAAGGACGTACAAAAAGCACGTTTT
Source organism: Tetraselmis striata (assembly GCA_006384855.1). NCBI lineage: Eukaryota > Viridiplantae > Chlorophyta > Chlorodendrophyceae > Chlorodendrales > Chlorodendraceae > Tetraselmis > Tetraselmis striata. The sequence goes on along the minus strand of VCJN01003316.1, from coordinate 10,162 downwards.
GCGTTTCATGAACGCCGTGATTGCACTTTGTTTATCGACGATACCCTCTCCGACGCGTTGGAAACGCTTAAGGTGGCTTCCTCCACTTTACGGTTAACCTTCCGGTAGAGGCGCGCCTAGCGCAGGTGAACCCTATGCATTTTCATGTGCCAATTCTTCAAAAGAGCGCTGGTGGAGAACTGTGACTGTGTGTTGTGCGCCCATGATTTGTGGTCGCCTTTGATTATGCCCGAGGCAGCATACAAGGAGATCACAACTGACTAAAAGATGCCAACTCCGATTCGTCCCCAGCCAACCGCATCGGGGGAGGAGTTGCACTACATGTCTTTCGAGGAGGCAGGCAAGCAGCCATTCACAGATGCCGTCATCCCGTCGGTGCAGTGCGAGGATCGGAGCAAGCATAGTCCGGCTCTAGCCCGGGGGGAGACTGTGCTTGAGATGAATAAAAAGGCTGTGACCGGCAAGTCTGTCCGAGGTGTTGTACCATGCATGGACTGCATGAAGCCCCGTTGCTTGTACTCCATAATCCATACCCCGTCGAAAATCAAGCCCCCCTAAGTGCTGAATTCAGATGGCAAGCTTGTCGATGGGCCGTGGGCTGACATGCAGACTTGCAGGTTAGCCGTTGACTGCGATGCTTGCATTGCTGAGCATAATTAAGCATGTGTTTGCTAACTTATTGCATATGTATTGTATGGTTGTAGGGAGTACGTTGTCCAGCAGTTTGCGGAGGCCTCGGAGAACGGCAACTTCATGTGTGGCATGCATCCATTTGATGAAGACCACCCTTTCTATGGCCTCATAGTCGCTAGGGTTAACCTGGACTGTAGGACGCCCTTTGAGTTTGAGTATTACACTCACCAGACCAAGACAACGGCTTGGTTTGATGCCTCTATGTGTGCTTACCGTGCCGGCATAAATCATAAGCCCGGCATTATAGACGAGACTTTGACTATGCAAGGGAGAACGGTGTTGCCTATTCGCACATTGTGCAAATGCAGGGGGACGATCCAAGCCGCTCTTAAGGGTGCCCCACAATGTCGGGGCAGAGAAGCAGACGAAGCAGAGCAAGGAGGCCATGCGCGCGGCGGAGAGGGCGGCAGCTCAGCAACAGTTAGCAACAGCTCAACAATAGCCAGCAAGCGAGTATGCGCGGCGCACGAGAGCACCCGTGAGGCGCAACACAACTGTGCGCGGTCTCAGAGAGCATGTGCAAGAGTGAGGCGGGCAGCATGCATCCATAATTACACAGCCATAGAATGGTAGGCTTCGGCCGGAAGGGCAAGTCAGGGGTTAACACTTGAACATTGTAATCCTGTGGTTTTTCTCCATAATTGTCCTCTCTTCAGTCTCTTGTGCATGTAATGGTTGCTCATGCAATAGCTTGCCGGCCAATGTGTGCTTGCATGGCATCACCAGCACTGATATAACCGCCCAATCGCATATTTATTTGCAATGCTTTTGATAATACTTTGTATTACATGTGAATGCAGCAGGAGGGAAAAAGGCGCTCAAAAAGGGGGGGGGCACCTAAAACGACAAACCAAGTTGTGATGGCCTAACTTTAACCGCATGTCGCGCTCGTACAAGCGCAGGTATATGTGCACATGTCGTGACGATGATATTTCACGATATTAATACTATATTCGTCATATAAATACATGGGGCCGGTTCGATTCAATGATGTGTTTTAGTACTCTATTTTATGGAGAAACAGAGGGGAGGGGGTCACTTTGGAAGTGGCCTAAACTTTGTGTTCACGTACTTAAGCAGTACTTGGCGGATATGGGAGCGGTGCATGAGCGGCTGGGGGCTCAGCCCTGCACCGCCGCCGCCGTTAATATCCAAGCCATGCATGTCCTTGCTTGGACGGCGCTTGGCCGGGCTTAACGGAGGACTCATATTAGATAAGGTGTTACAGACTGTCTATACCAATGTTTTGCCTTTGTGCAAAACTTGTGAGACGGTTATCATGTGCTCGTGAGGGGCGCCAAGGCCAACTATGATGCTGAGAAGATGCGAGAACTTGATAGGCAGGCAACATTGCATGCAGCATGGCATAGCAGCGCGGTGAGAGCAACAACACATAGCAATGGCATACAACAGCTTAGCAGCATCATAGCACTACATGGAGGGGTGGATAGGGCCACCGTATGGTTGGGTTGCCATGATGCTGACTGAAATACATGGTGATGGTTCCAAAAACTGCCCCACCCCCCTCTCCATTTAATGCTTCAATGGGCTTGGAACAGCCTTCTGCACAAAGCCATGCATTGAAAACCGGTAAAACATGTCATGCCATGGGTAGTTATTAGGCAACCTTGGGGCATATCCTACCAAGTACTGTGAGATCATCTTAAATAAACCAGAGGGAGGGGGTGGGGGAAACAGAGGCCGGGGGGGGGGGGGGGTTTCTAACACATAAAAATTAAATCGGACCCGCCTTTAATTAAAGTGATGGCGCTGCTCCTCGACGTCCATCCAAGCGCATCCTCCGCGCTATTGGATAGATAGAGCGGCAGAGCGCGGCTATCAGATAGGCCACGAGCACAAAATACCGGTGAGATAGATGGCCCGTAACGTTGTACTAATGCTGATGCTACGCCGCTTATTGCTTATTCGTACAAGGATTCTTTCTTTAATGGATAAGCGGGCACCGGTTACCGTGCTATGCCGGATTTGGAGGCTTATTGCCTATTGCTCTCACTCATTCACCAACGGTCGTTGTAACGGTCGCGGCTACCTGGAAAGCTTATGGCGTGGCAATGCGCATTGCATTCTCTACCTGACGGCCAGGCTATCACCGCCGCGGCACGCTCCAATGGCGCGCGGGAAGGACGAACGAGGAGTGGAGGTCGGGTCCGCGGTACCTCAGCTAGAGGCCGGGGAGGGGAAAGGGACTAGTGTCGCTTCCGCGCAGTTCCGCGCCCCCGCGCCCGCGCGGGCAGCCGCACCCCAGCTGCTGAACCGATCGAGATTGAGTCGACTCCACTCGCGCCCCAGCCGACCCCACTCCTCCCCCGCGCGCTTCTGGCGAGGCCCCGACGCCTGCTGAAACAACATACCCCCCTCGGCAGTTGCCAGTTCCTCCAGCAAACCGGACTCGGACGACGATCGTGGCCCCTTCGAGTATGATGGGTCTAAAGATCTGCAACCGGCGGGCGGGCTCGAGTTCGAAATGCTTGGGAGCGACGGCGATGAGGAAGCTGAAGAGGAAGAGCAAGGATCGCTGCGCGATGCTGACGAGGATGAAGACGAGGAGCCGGAGACGGGTGCCTTCCATGGCGCCGATTCGTCCCCGGCGAAAATGCCCATTTCCATTACCTGAGAAATGCCCATTTCAGCTGCCTCCTCTTGAGAAATGGACGGGCCCGCCGATACCAGTGGCAACCGGCACGTCCAAGAATCGCTGGAGCAAGACGAACTGGGAGCGCCTGGTTCACGCTGTCACCGCCATCGGCGGGGTGTGGAAAATGATAACAAATTCTCACAGCCCCCAGGAACTCACCCTCAAGGTGAACCCTTGGGACGTCATTGCGTATCTATACAACCATCCATCCTTCAAGCCTTGCGTACCAAACTGCCTTGTCGAACAGAGCAAGGCGGAGCAGCACCCAAGCTTTAAGATCACCCTGGCTGATGCTGTCCGGACTGCTAGCCCCGCCGTGCTGGACGCTATGCGATCAGCCAGCATGCTCAAGAAGAAGTGGGATCTCGTCAAGAAGGAGATCACTCGATGGGACGCTAACTACAAGCAATCCGGGTCCTACAATCCGGACAAGGGAGACTACTGCTGTCGTCAGCAAGCAAGAGCAAGCGCAGGGACAAAGGCATGTTGTACGTGTGGCTGTTGCTGAGCGCCGAGAACCTTGCGGATGCCGTGGCCAGGAATCTAACGGATGAGGTGGCTGCAGAAGTCGGCATGCCATGGGCGACGCCTGCAGGTATGCCGGGCAGCAAACACACAATATTGTACTGTTATTTATGAATGACGCATTCCTAACTAATCATAGTGTGTGTGCGCACCAGATGGTGCCACAAGTACCGTCAACGTGTTGGAGGACGCAAGGGAGGTCACCGAAGAAGAGGAGACATGTTGAGCAGCAACCGCAGCCGCATCTGAAGCAATGAGGCAAATGAAGAGGAGCGACAAATGGTAAGTGTTGTCACCAAGGCAGCGGCCTCTTTCCATCGCTCTATCCAGCACACACAGGGCCCCGACAGCAATTGATGTCCAGCGCGCCTACATAGAATCCCAAACCAATGAAGTGAATTTACGTTCACTGAATATGCTGTCCAAGAATGACAACCCTGAAATCAAGAGCATTGCCGATGACTGTTTTGCTGAAGGCACTTAAAAATATGCAGAAGCAATATGATGGTGCTGGTAGCTCAGATGCCCTCTGAATCATGTAATACATTTATGTTTGCTGATGTTGTTTGTTGGTGATGACGTGCCTTGATGTTGTTGCTGCCTGCTATACGGCTACTGATAGTTGTTGCTGCTGTGTATTTGTATAGGTTAAACACTGCATTGCACTGCCACATAATTATATTACACACCATCACGATAGGAACTTTGATGAGACACCGATCCTGGCGATGCCCCTTTCACGCAAGCTATCTAGCAACCACTGTCTCTGTAACGGTGGCCAGCATGCAACATCCTTCAGCTCGGCTTCGGTCATGTCGTTAAACATGACTTCGGGCGCGTCGCCTGGCTGCTCATCTGACATCTCACCGGCTGTGCCACGAAAGCGACTGGAGCTGCCATCCAAGAATCTCTGATGACGACGCATACTCCCCCACTGTTGGCATCGGACTCATTTGATCATCTATGATCATGTTGTGCATGATCATGGTAGCCAACACCATTTTAGTGAAGAGCGAGAGCGCCATACCAGATGGGCGGTGGAACACTCCCCAGCGCTTCTTCCAGACTCCAAAGGCGCGCTCAATGGTGATGCGGCAGCGGCTCAAGTAGAAATTGAACGCGGCTTCAGACTCAGAAAGATTCACACCAGGGAGTGGAGTCACAATCTGCCCGCTGGCCTTGTACGCATCATCACCTGCCAGCCAGTGCTGCTGGGACAAAGGGTGAGTGTGCAAATACCGCGACAGGCCAGAAGTCTCCCATGCCAAGGCATCATTAGTGTTGCCGGTTGTCTTGCTGCCGCCCATCGAAACCGCAGGCGTGCATCACACATGGCTTGAAATACCACAGCAAAGCAGCACTTGCGGTTTCTCATGTCATTGGTGTTTTCAACCTCACCGTAACGAGGCAACTCGATGGGTAAAACTATGCCATCAACACAGCCTATGCACCCGGACATCGTCTCTCCGCTGAGCTCCCAAAACTCCCTGGCCATGGCGTCAGCTTCCGAGTCGTTGAGTGGGATGGTGATCCACTTGTCTTGGTAATGCTTCAGCAACGCCTTGATGACAAGGGCGACGGAGAGATGCACCGCCCCAGGAGCCACTCCGTGCAAGTCCGCTATGTCCAGGTAGTGCCCACCAGCGAAATAGCGCAGCGCCATTGATAGCCGCAACTCTGCGGAAATCACTCCACCGCTGCCACGCCCGCCTTGCTTCTTGTCACCTGCCTCGACGTCGTCACGAACGGTGGCGACGATCTCGGCGAAGCGGTCTTTAGAGATCTTGTAGCGCCTCTGCCAATCCGCGTCGTCCATGTCCCAACGGTCCTGCCAGTCCATCCGCCGCCGCTTCTTGTTTGCCTTGCGGCCGACCACCTTGAAGCCACTAGGCCATAACACGCGCTCAATCAGCCTCACTCTCGCGTGCTCCAGGTTAAGCACGGACGCAAGTCTGCGTTGGTGGCGGCGACTGGCGAGGACAGCAACGGGCGCCAGGACGTTCACGAAAAAAGCCCGCCGCTCGGCGACAGCGGCGGCTTCCGTGCGACTGAACGCCACCATTGCAGCCCCGGACGAGTCGGGTGTTCTTTGCTGGGTGAAAATGGAGGTGCTGCCGTCCTTGGGTTTGCTTACGCGAGGTTGCGGGTGTGGCTGACGGGAGCAACGCCGCCGCTGCGCAGAAGGGATGGGCGGCCGCCGGGAGCTGGCGTTCGCAAGATCCCCACGCGAGTGGTGGCGGGAGGCCGGTACACCACCCCGCAGTAGATCCAGATGAGCCGTCCGATGGAGTCGCCCTCTGAAACGCGTTGACCGCCGTCCATTTCGCCCACCGGAAATGTACGTTCCCGCGCAGCAATAAGGAAGAATAAGCCCTTTTCCTTATTGCGTGTCACGGGGGGCCCGCGGACCCCCCTGCGTGACACCCAATAAGGAATAAGGGCTTATTCATCCTTATTTCATTCCTTATTCATTTAGCGACTACCGCCGTACGATATACCGTTACGGTAATCGCACGGTCGCGATGAAAAGGTTCATAACGCGAAGGCAATAAGCAATAAGGAATAAGCGGTAGTCTCTTGTTGCTTGCGCTTTTGTAATCCAAACCAGTGATCTTTGGTATGTGATAGATACCACAAACCTACTATGGAGATACGGGTATGCAAAGTACCCGGTACGGATGAGTCCACGGATCGATCGCATCCCGGCGTGGCGGTCAGTTCGCGGACGTCACGCGTACTGATATGGATCTACAATACGCTTCAAAATACGCGTACTGGTACGGGTACGGTGCTTCAGATGCTGATATGGATCTACAATACGCTTCAAAATAAATGGCAAACCCTACTTTGGGTAGGGTCTGTGCTCACGCGCAATCGAAGCGCGTGGCGCCAAATCCTAATATAGGGGTATGTTGGGTAGGAGTGCTAGCTAGAAGTCCCATGTTTTAGATTGAACTTATTTGGCCGTGTACATTGAGGTGTATGTAGATGTATAAACGAGCGAGGCACGAATTTCGCACATCTCGAATTTACATTTTTTTCTGGAATTTACATTAGCTCAAATATTCACACAATATTCCGACTCGCAGCGCATGAGGAGTCTTTTGCATGGCTCTATATCAATAGACTGCCCATAGATGTGCTCGCACGGTACCGCGATTGATCCCGCATCGCGCCTTCCAGCCGCTCATAATGCCCGCATACATCAGCGTTACATCAGCGTTCCACCTCACGAGGCAAGTACTCGCGTATGTAGTCGGCGATTTTTTGCAATGAGCATGTGCACCTTTTGGCATCCGCTTCATATGGTAGCGCGCTACTAAAAAAATGAAAATGAAATTGAAATTGATTACAACGTGCTAGTATGCCGCTCTCCACCGCCCAGACCGGGTTGCTCTAAGGGCCTGCCATCTCTAACCACTGCGTGCTACTAACTCTACACGGTGGGGCAAGCACGTATTATCTAACTCGGCGCGCGCCATAAGGGCATCTTAAAAAACCCGTAAGTCCGAATTCGGAATGGATCGGTTATACTTCGTTCATAATTATAAAATCGAGCAGTAGTTTTCGCACCCCGAATTAATTTTAAACACCGGCGGGTCACCCGCGTCCCCAGCTCGGAGGGTTTTCGTAATGCGTTGACCCTCGAAAAATGCTCACCAACACCCTTGGAGTTCTGTTCGCTTACCATTAATTTTGACGCGTAGTGTAAGTTTACAACACTTGTATAGTAGTAATGGTCGCTGCTTTCTCATGTAAATTTAGTAATGGTCGCTTCCCCCAACTCGCATTACTCGAATGGGCCGACGCCTTAACGGGTAAGGCGGACCTTTCGGTCAGTGCTGGGTACTTTGATGGCAGTGTTTTAGACGGTGATCCAACAGTGTTGGAAATTCCGTCACTGGCATCTATTCAGTCTTGCAGAATGCTTCGGCAACAGCATGCTTGATGACTATAACGGAGCGTCGCGTACCCAGGGCTTCCCGTAACTGGATTGCTGCCCAAACGGCCGTCGTAGAGACACTGCAAGGATTTCACTGGTGCCAGTCCTGTCCCGGGGGCGGGAAAACAAAAGTAATGGTCGCTACCAGTACGGGTCACGCAGTACCAGTACCAGTGGTACATGTGATACCTTATGCATCAAGCCCGGGGAACCGCTGTGATTAGTCATCTTTATACTCGCTACCCATACCTGGTACCAAAAAGAGTCATACCAGGTGCCTGTACGGGCTGTACCCATATTTAATATATAAATGCGTCAGCTGCTCGTAGCAAGTAGCAGCTCGCGTACTTCGTCGTGCGCTGGAACGATTGATGGAGCGTACAATAAACAGCGCGCTACGCGTAGTATATAGCGGTCGCGCGCAATTAATACATGAGCTAGCTGCAGAAGGCGATAACAGGAAATCACCAATTAATCATTGATACAAGCAGCAGCGCACATACGTCTCTGCATGTTTTAATGGGCATGATTTAGGTTTGGTCGCTTCTAGTCGGTACACCCACGCGTAGTCTACGCCGTGGCAGCCATTACGAGGATAACCATGAAAGAGCGTGCACATGGTGTGCTAGGGCCAATGCGACGTCGCGCGTGGCGCGCGCGTCGCATGTTATGCGGCACAACCAGTGTAACAAGTGCTGCACGGCCGGGCTGTGAACGGTTTGACCGCACGGCACGCCGACTTTTGGATAGAAAGAACCGTGTTTTCTCCCATGGTCGCCGAGATACATGTGTTGGCCACCTACCCCATGCCGCGCAGCGCATGGTTTGGAGTCTATGGTCAGCTAGCGGGCTACATGCGACATTCGCAAACTGGTTGTTCGCCCAGCAAGAAGCAGCAATATTGTAATCACGTTATAATTCATAACATTTCGGCGTTTTATCAGATTGGGCTGAAAATTAGTGCGCGTAACCAGCGCTTTCGAGCGCGCTAGTTTTCAGCCCAATCTTATAAAACGCCGAAATGTTATGGCATGTCAAAGTTTCCCCCTGTTCTGGTATCCCAGCCAGCCCACTCACACTCGGCGCGCTCGCTACCCGCGGAGTCGGACCCTCGACGTCTCCCTAGACGCGTACGGCGGCGGCACCCTCCACACGTTCAACCGCCCAGACAGCACTGACACCGAACGTGCCCTCTTTGTCCGAGCGGCTATGGCACAGCGCGCGGACTAGACCGACACCGCCTCGGGCCGCACCACCAAAAAAGCCCTCTGCCCACCGGCGCACCCAAGGCGAGCACAGTCCGCCGCCTCTCGGCGGCCGAGGCCAGGGCCGCGGCCCCGGCGGTGGTCAACGCCGCATCGCCAGCCGTGGTCGCAGCTACTCGCGGGGCGCAGCTCCCCCCCACCTGCGGCCCGGCCTTCCGAATCCACCGCTCGACACATACAGCCCCGAGCCACCACCTAACCCTCTCACGGACCCGACAGCCCGCATACCCACACAACCACAGCGCCAACCCGTGGCGGCAAGGCAGCCCCGGCCATGACACCAACCCGCCGCATCGAGGCCGTAGCCCCGCTCCTCGCCTGAAGCGACTGGCGCACAAACGCACAGTCACCGGCCGCTTCCCAATCCCCCTCATCGGCAAAAACCCCAGGCCAACGTCTTCTCTCCCGGCCCGTGTCCGAGCCCCAGTGAACCGCCCAGGCCGAGACAACTCCCCCGACGCCGACCTCCACAAACAGCTCATCTCGGAGGCCGGCACCTTGCTCGCCCGACGCTCCCCCCGCACGCACCGCCGCGTCACTGCAAGGATAGCGGCTTTGGGCGCGGGCGGCCCGCTGCACCCCATCACACGCACCCCTCACCGGACCCCCGCGGGGGACGAACACATGACAGCCGACCAACCACCCTCTGAGGAGGAATACTCCGACCTCGTAGAAGAGGAAGACGAAGCTAGGAATGAGTCCATGGACGACGACGAAGGACTGGCTCCTCCGCCTCGCCCTCCCCCCAGTCTACTTGCCCCTATCACCTACCGTACCATTGGCCACCGTCCGACACCAAAAAAGACCGCTAGACCCACCCTCACGAATCTCCCGCGCCCACAAACAGGCCGCGTACCCGCATCAACGATCAACACTAGGCGGGCACTCCGTGCCCTCTTCTCGCCGACGATACTGTGAGATTCAGATGTGACGCAAGTGTGCCCTACTGGTGACGGACGACGACATACGGGGACGATACGGGACGGACGAGGGACGTGGATTTCATACCGAGTACGGGTAGCGACGACTATCGCGCGCGACCTGTAAAGTACTATATACCTTCTATGCCATGCAGCCCCG
>VCJN01003315.1:0-57514 GCA_006384855.1 Tetraselmis striata | reverse complement strand
CCAGCCCAGGCACCTGCAGCTGCGGTACAATGCGCCCTGGTAGAGCCCGGCTCTACCAATGAAGGCTTTGCCCGTATTGCGCAGGAATACAGCCCCCGAGTCAGCGGATGGGTCCATATGGTCACCCGCACGGCATTGTCCAGGGTATGTGGTAGGGCTGTCCATCAATACGCTCCGATATTCTGCTATTGGGCTGCGCTAGCGGGCCCTACGCGGGGAAAATCCGCCTACGCGGGGCGAGTACATCGTCTTTTTATCGGGATGCGGGTCGCGCGGTAAGCCACTGTACTAGGCTTTGTAGGAATCTACAATTATCTTGCATCAGGCCCCTACTCCCCTCGTTATAGTTCCACCGAGGGGCCCGGCATGGCTCGAACCAGCGCAGAGTGGAATCACGAGCGTAACAGGCAGCCCTCCCCTCCGCCACCTATCACATCTCAAGCCGTTGATGAATATTCTAAATAATTATATCATAAAAATTCGCCACTGTAGCACTCGGCGGTCGGCGGTGGCGGTTCTGACGTGGCGATACCTACAGATACGTATAGAGCAAGACTTACGAGGGGACTGTATATGACGACGCGCGCGCTATTTCCGACATATTACGGTCTTGACAGATGTGGTCATAATATCCTTACATGATATGTGTTTTTACCCTCATCCGGTCACTGCCACGCCACGCGACAAAGGCTGCGCCAATTTACATGAGACATATATGTTCACAGCATGCATCAGTTGTGACGCTTCCTCGCTATGAGAGTATGAGGCGAGTAGAGTGAGACATTAGCTTCGTGCACTTCATGCGCAAATTCTAAGTATAAGCCATGCATGTGGGCATGTGGCGACGATCCCTGACGCCATCACCGACGATGCGCATACCGCACGCCCGCTGCAAGTCGGCATGACATATTGGGTGGCGGGTGCCGCGCCGCGGGCGGCGCGCGATAAAATCAGGTAGAGACACAAAGTACACGTAGCACTGTACCACCTTAGCGTACTCTATGTTGTGCGCCTCGCTGCTGTATGATCACATCGCATACGCTATAGCATACGCATCTACACGCTATGCCGTAGTGTCTGCCACATCGCGGACGCAACACGACAACCGAGACAGTCCAATACCTGCCTAGGGTTAAGCTAGGGTTTCAGATAGAGTTTCATACCCTGGTGGATATCCCAGATAGAGCACCTGATCGGCTAGGGTTTCATACCCTAGTCATATCCCTAGTCAGGGCACGAGGAGACCAACAGCCAACTAGGCCCTTCCAGAAGTTTGTGACAAAGTTAATGTAGGATTTCGTGGGCAAGCGAACAACTGCGTCCCCTTTGCAGCTATTGGAGTATGTGGAGAAGTGTATTGTTACCGGTGAGGTGTACGAGGCGACCCCCCAACCAAGGACAACCCCAGCAACCAGCAATAAACTGACCAAGGCCAAGCAAGAATACACCGAGCTGGGACCTCTAAATGGGACCCCTAAGGAGGACTACCTAGGCGGCGACATTCATGGTGTCGTAGCGCCGTAAGGCGGGACCCATGGTGGTCCTAGGTGTGGCCTCGGAAGTGGGATCAGTAAAATGGTCCCCTAAGAAAGACAACATGGAAAAGACGAGGTACTATACTGCTGTTGGGACGCATTGTAGCATTGGGACATTGTAGCATGTAGCATTGGGACATTGTAGCCGCGGCTAAGTAGCAGTACAGAATCGATTGAGAACAATTAGACAAGTACAACACTTAATGCGGACGCGGCCTAGCGCGCGGTGCGCGTGCGTGCGAGTTAACACTAAGCGCGTGCGTGGAGCCGTCCAGCCATGGCGTTGATCGAGTGCTGCTGATCATTAGGACGCGAATCCGCGTAGTAGTGATGCCCCCGGCTCTCATGCGGGTCGTCAGCTCCGACGCCCTCCACTAGCTCATGCACAAGCACCTCGATGAGCAGCTCTTGCCCCATCTCGTATAGGTATCTCGTAATGTGCCAATGCATATCGATTCGCGGATAAAACATTAAGTGAGACGAGATATCGCGGTATAGTACTACTCAACTGTCTCACGCATGGCGACGAAGCATTGGATGATAGGCATTTGTAGCATCAATAATGTGTTTCCATGGCCGCATAGATCCCACCGCCGGCTAGCTGCCCTAAAGCGGCGCGTGAACATAATACCATCACTACGACGACCCCGCCTGATTGGCAAGTACTGAACCACGTGCGCGTGCTGAAAATCGCTTAGTACGACGAGCGTCATAACTAGGCCTGCGAGGGCTCCGAAACCAACGTCCAAGGACGTACGCCTAAATATACCATTTACGGGCGGCCGTGCGTGCTGCCGCGGCATGCCGTACATATCTTTTTCCGCCGCAGGGACAAGAAGACTGACAGCGGTAAAACTCTTGATCATATCTATAACCTACAGCAATCCAAATACTGATCCACGGCGCAGTAAGCCTTGATCGACCTCTGCAATGTGAGTACCGATAAAAACATACATACCAATACGCATCCATATGTAATTGCGCCAGGGTATCGATATAGCACACAACATGGCTGGTTTGTATCGTGAGAATGCCCGGGCGTGCCGGTGGCCAGCCGCATCGGCACACCTCACATCACCGAAATCAATACGGCTTGACTCTTTTGTGGAAACGTCCTAAAAAACGTTCAAGACTCACGGCGCTCCGCCTCCGCAGTCCGTTCACGGTCCAATAGCTGCACATACTTATCTAAGTATATGCAAAAGCTCAAAATAGGCAGTCAACCGCGCGCAGCATTAGACGGAAAAATCCCACACAAATCGGCGCCCCTATAAGCAACGCGCCACCAATTGCCTGCCACCCACGTGGCGCGGACATCACTGCGTCGGGCGGCCCTTAGAGGCTTACAATTAGGGCGTAGCGCCCGACGCGCCCCCTACTGCGCGCCTGGATCTTGAAATCACTTTTCGTCACTGAAATTAATTCCACGCCGCGGATTAGCCCAAAAGGCTCCACGCTTCCCACGGATTGCAGAATGAGTGACCTTTGGCGCCTCCACGATGCGGGATCCCACACACTGAGTGCGGAGCCTCACGCGCCTTGTAGATGGCGCAATGGCAAATGAAGCAACCAAGCACGAGCCTTGCCATACTATCCGGGTCGCCGGGAAGGGGGAGCGTGGGTGAAGGGGGGGGGGGGTACGGGCGGTTCATGTTTACATGTCTTCAGAGACTGCTGTACTACAGACAACATGCGCGCTTCGGTCGGTCCTCTACCGACGTATTGGATCAGACCTTCAGACATCCTGCACTTACTTGTAGGAGTAATGCGTGACTTCTTGAGGTCTAACGCCACGATGCTTGGCGCTGTGTTGGGGTTGGCTGGAGCGTGCTCAGTGGGAGGCCAGCGGCTGCCGGCTGCCAACGCTGACGGGGTAGCGAGGCGGCTGCGACCGGGGCGTGCGCGGCGAAAGCAACGGCGGCTGCGCCGCCAGCGCGCGCCTCCAGCGGTCCAGCTGCTCCTCGCGGTCGCCGTCCACCGCGGCAGAGGCCGCCGCCTCGCCGGCGTCCGACGCCTCTGCGGAGGAGTACAGCAGCGAGGCGTCGCCGGCGGCGCTGGAGGTGCTGCAGTCCATGCGGCCGAACCACAGGTGGCGGTACGCGCCGTAGCTCACGATGGCCTTGATCCAGCGGAGTAGGGGGCCCAGGGCGCGGTTCGCGCGAGCCACCTCCACAAATGTGAAGTGGGGGTGGTTCAGGTAGCTGGTCTGCGGGACAAGCATGGCGGATGGTACGTGGGTTCAGTGCACACCCGGCGAATCGTGCCGCATAAGCTTGCCCATGTGTGTGCTCCGAAATCACCCTATCTTACGTCCAATCAGAACTCAAAGAAACTGGTTTCGGAGAAGTCACTGCTAGTCACAAGCATGGCGGACGGTACATGGGCTCAGTGTACAGCTGGCGATTCACGCCACATAAGCTTGCCCATTTGTGTGCTCCGAACCCACCCTACCCGACGCCCAATCAGGGCTCAAAGAAACTGGTTTCGGAGCTGTCACTGCTAGTCCCAAGCATGGCGGATGATACGTGGGCTCAGTGCACAGCCGGCGATTCACGCAACATAAGCTTGCCCATTTGCGTGCTCCGAACCCACCCTACCCGACGCCCAATCAGGGCTCAAAGAAACTGGTTTCGGAGCTGTCACTGCTAGTCCCAAGCATGGCGGATGATACGTGGGCTCAGTGCACAGCCGGCGATTCACGCAACATAAGCTTGCCCGTTTGTGTGCTCCGAAACCCCCCTATCTTACGTCAAATCAGAACTCAAAGAAACTGGTTTCGGAGCAGTCACTGCTAGTCACAAGCATGGCGGACGGTACATGGGCTCAGCATACAGCTGGCGATTCACGCCACATAAGCTTGCCCATTTGTGTGCTCCGAAACCACCCTACCCGACGCCCAATCAGGGCTCAAAGAAACTGGTTTCGGAGCAGTCACTGCTAGTCACAAGCATGGCGGACGGTACATGGGCTCAGCATACAGCTGGCGATTCACGCCACATAAGCTTGCCCATTTGTGTGCTCCGAAACCACCCTACCCGACGCCCAAGCAGGGCTCAAAGAAACTGGTTTCGGAGCAGTCATTGCTAGTCACAAGCATGGCGGGCAGTACGCGGGCTCACCGCACAGCCGGCGATTCACGCAACATAAGCTTGCCCATTTGGGTGCTCCGAAACCACCATACCCGACATCCAATCAGCGCTCAAAGAAACTGGTTTCGGAGCTGTCACTGCTAGTCCCAAGCATGGCGGATGATACGTGGGCTCAGTGCACAGCCGGCAATTCGCGCCACATAAGCTTGCCCATTTGGGTGCTCCGAAACCACCATACCCGACATCCAATCAGCGCTCAAAGAAACTGCTTTCGGAGCTGTCACTGCTAAAATCTTGCCGGGTGCCAATTTCTAATCAATATTCAGCATCTTCTCCGAAACCACCACGGATGCAGCTTCCCTATTCGCGCTCCGAAACAACCGCATGCAAAAAGACTCCTTGACGGCGCTCAGACCTTGCTTTCATAATATAAAGGGGTAGCTTTGCTATCATAGACATACTCTAGCCCTCACAAGATATCGCATGGAAGACACGAAAGGCAAGTGCGAGTTGGCGCTGTTGGGTGATGCGCTGGTTGTGTTCCTACCTGCAGCAGGTGCACAGCTCGGGGCGGCAGCTCCTGCGGCGCAAACGCCAGCAGTTCCGCCTTGAGGCTCTCCGACCGCAGCAGCGACAGCACGTTAACCCAGCGCTGCGGCAGCTGGCCGTCACTGCCGGCGCGCAACCCGACGTGTCAGCAGGGGGGACAGACAGCATAGGGCGCCGGGGGGGGGGGGGGGGGGGGGGAGGTGCCACTCGGCCGGGTCGCAGGGTGTGCCGCGTCGGGCCGGGGCGCGCACCTGAGGATGATGGCGAGCGCCTCCAGGGTGCGCTGCACCGCGGGCGGGGGGCGCGTGAAGGAGCGCAGCGCCGCGAGCTCCGCCTTCGAGATGCGCGCGATCTCCTGGCGCGCGCGCTTGACCTGCGGTGAGGCGACGCCGCGCAATCGCATGCCGTCAGCGCCGCCCTCGGGCGCCCTAATAACATGCACCATCGCCATCGTACTGGAGTAATCGATTCTCTTGGGGGGGAGGGGGTGAATTCTCGGCCGGCGATGGTGCGCAGGCTCCCTTGGCTGCTGCTGCTCTAATAATGGCATGAACTGCTCCAGGTAGCTGGACGATGACTTGGGCTGACTGATGTACACAGGTAGTGGTTCTGTCGCATCCGCGGGGGAGCGTGGGCGGTGTTTGCGTTTGCCTGCTACCTGCTATTGCGAGTGATCACTAGTATATGGCGATGGCTACTGTTACAAGATGACGTGCTGGCTTCTCGTGCATGTGATACATACAGGTACATACGTACATAGATACAGAAACAAATACATACATACATACATACATATTTACATACACAAACATACATACATAACACATACACATATACATACATACATACATGCATTGGAGTGTGCACCAAGTATTTAGCAGCGGCATAGCGCTGCTCACGATCCGTACCTCGTAAAGCACCACCGCCGCGAGGTTGCTCCAGCCACAGGCGTGTTTCCACTGTGCGAATCGACCTGCCAGGGGGTGCTCCGCGCCGGGGGTCGGCTGGGAGCGCTGCGGATCCCGGCTGCCGGCGCCCTGGAGCTGCGGGCGCCAGGTGCGCTCCGCGGCGCTCGGCAGCGCACGTGGGCTGCGCAGGCCGCGCGGGCTGAGCGCGACGTCGTCCAGCGTGGAGCGCGGCGAGGGGTGCAGCGCGCCGTCCTCGCCGTAGTAGAAGCACACCGAGCCGCCGCCGCTGAGCATTACGCGTGGCGATGCGGCCCGGCCCTCTTCGCCGCCGCACTCGTCCGATGGGCGCCGGCTGCTCGCAGCTGAGGTCGAGTACGGCGGTACCTGCGACATGCTGCCGATGAGATGGTAGAGGTGGTCCATTTTGCCGGCGGCGGCGGAGGTGAGCAGGTGGTCTTGCCCGGCCGCCTCTGTGCCGCTAGTGCTGCGCCGGTGCGTCAGGGCGGCGCATGCGGATGTGCACCGCCTGTGGCTTGCTGCCATCACTGCCGCCGTCCTCGTCTCCTCAGCTGGTGAGCCTGCAGCAGCAATTGATGACCAGTCTTCAGTTTTACGGCTGTGCATGTGGGGTACATGCCTCTATACGTCTATGTCATTGGGAGACGGAAAGCATAGGGAGGATTGCGAAGCAGCGCACAGGGCGCAGCTTACCGTTTTTTGCAGCACGGGTCGGCGGCTTAGCGATATCATCGATGGGAGTCATGGTGTCGTCCTTGTCGAGGGCGATCGACGGCGAAAAGCCGTCCACGGCGCCCCAGCGAGCGAGCAGCGACACGGCCGGGCCGCCAGGGCTGGGGTGCTCCGCTGCCGCTGCGTCGGCGACCGCGCCGTACCACACATTGCCCGCAAAGAGCAGCCCAGCGCAGGCCGAGTCGGCCGACTCCGGGGCCGGGTGAATGCTAGCGCTGCTGCGTCGGCGGTGAGCGGGCTGCTCGGTCGGGACGCTGGCGCGGAGGAAGGCGGGTGGTGTTGTGGGTCCAGCCGCAGTCGGCGCGTCGGAGGAGCATCCTTCCATCAAAATAAGCGCAGACCCCGCAGAGGGAGAAAACACAGGCTGCCTTTCGGCGGCACTAGCAGCGTGGTCGACCGTCCCGGCTGCCATAATCTCGGCGTCATCTTGAACGAAAGTGTTCAGGACAGGCGCGACCGCAGTCGAGACGACATCGTCCGCCGTGGCATAGCGGTTGCCGGCCATAGGACGCGGAGAGCTGGCGGCCGAGGCGACCGCCGAATGTACCGTCGTAGTGTGGCGACGAGCTTTGCCGGGCTTGTTGATGCGGCTCGCCGACTGCTTCTTGCGGCGCTGCTGGAGGTGGCGGCCGGTGCCATACTCGTGTTCGAAGTGCAGCGCCGCCAGTCGAGCTTGCGCTTCGCGCTTGACAACAAATATCTCGGCGTAGCTGTTGCCCGGGCGTGGCATCCTCGGAAGCACCTCCGCCGCGTTCTTGGGGGTCGTAGTCAACACGTCGTCGCCCCCGCGTCCAATGCGGGCGTTGCCCAGATGAAACATCGACTCGAGAGTGAGCGCGCCCACTTTAGGGGCAGTACCGGTAGTAGTTTCCGGCCGGTCCTTGCGGCGTGCGGCTACTGCCGGCGACGTCGGCGCCTCGCGGTCTGGGTCCCCAAACGCATTGGCGAGCTCCTTCACCATGTCGATGTAGCTTATGCCGCTCGGCGGCTTCGATCTAGGCGTGGCCGTCTTGCGCCCTGCTGCATCGGCCGGCATGGATGCGTTGATGTCCTCGCCTCCGGGGGCGCGCCAGGCTAGAGGCGCCGGTAGGGGAGACGTGGCTCGCGGCGCGTAGTGCCTGGGGCTGCGCTGTGGCTGGCTTGCTAGGGCGTCGCTCCAAGTCGCGCGCCGCTGGCTGGATCCTGCGTTGCCCTGCTGGGGCCGAGTAGAGTTTGTGGCCTTTTGCGCAGCAGCCCTGTGGTTGCTATTCGTGAGGTGGCGAGCCGGGGAGGTCGTGGCGGCTGGCGAGCGGTGGCGCGGGCTGCCACCCGCACTTGGGGCTCTGCCACCTGCTCGCTCCCGTGCAGACTGCGAGATCCTTGCCACATAGCCGGACATTCCGCGCGGCTGCTCTCTGTGGAGAGTCTGCTGTCGGGGCGATTGAGGCCGGTTGGACGCCGTTTCGTCCCATTCGTTTGTGTCTCGCTTGCTGTCTGGACGGCGCACCGATTCAGGCTCCGCCGACACGACAGTGTCGACTTCCGAAGCGAGCAGCCAACTGACAACGCTGGGGGTGTTGTTGCTGTCCTGGCTGCTGCTGGCCAGGCTGCCGCCGCCTTCCGAGTGGCGGCCATGGGTGGCGGACGAGCGTCGTCTACGAGCCGGGGGGGCTTGGTACTGCAGGTGCTCGAAGGGAGCCGGGTGGCGCGGCGGCCGGGGCTGCGAGGACGCCGGCGAGGGGTGGTCGAGGGTGCGGCGTCGGCTGTCGCTCGGCGGCCTGTCGCGACCCTCGGAGGACGACGACCGCCGGCCTTGCTGCGGGTGCGACACCGCCTCGGCGAGGAGGTCGCGAATCTCCGCAATGTGCGCCTCCCGGGTGGCCAGCTCCGACCGCAGGCGAGCAACCTCGCCGTCGGCCGCGCCCAAGCTTACGGCCAGTCGCTCCCCGCCTTGGCACAAGCCCGCCACCTGCGCCTCTGCCTGGGCCAGCGCAGCGCTCAGAGCCGTTTCCTTGCGGCTTGCCGCCTCCTGCGCCTCCCGCAGCGCAGCCTTCAACTCTGCGACGGCCGCACTGTCCTCCGATGCCTGCGTCCTCTTGGAACTCTCTGGCAGCTTCTGCACTGCAGCGGTGCGCTCCTCGCAAGTATCCGGCCGCCGCTGCTGGGCCTCGATCATCGCCATCAGCTCCGCCAGCACGGGCTGCCCATTCGGCTGCCGCCCATGCTCCCCACGCTGGTTGCGCCGCGCCCATGCCAGCACCTTGTCGAGGCTGTCCACCTCGCGCAGCGCGTCCGCCAGCTGCACCTCGTTGCTGCGGAGCACCCACGCCGCGCGCTCCAGCTCCGCCGCCAGATCCTCGTCCGCCTTGCTGGGCGGCGCCGCGGGCGGCACAATGCCATCGATGCTCGCCTCCGCTGCGCTCTCTTGTGTCAACTCAATTTCACCCTACATAGGACGACGCGGCGCAACCGTCAGCAATATTCAAGCCACTCATTCACTCCGCCCACGCCAACAGCATTCACGAGGAGCACATTCACTGTGGGACCCACCTGGCTTGTCTCCATCTCCCGCAGCAGGTTCTGCAGCCAGGCCTCACTCACACCCATCTCCTTCGAGTCCCGCCTTCCAGCGCGCTGCTCTGACCGCTCGCCGTGAGGCACACTCCTCCTTGCTTGCCTCGCCGGCGCGCTTGCCTTGTCCGCCTGCGGGCTGCGTGCCTGCGCCGCGTCGGGTGCCTTGTGGCGATGCCGTGCTTCCGTCATCGGCCTGCCAACACCCAGAACGACCAGCACGGCGGAGTTAGGCGGCGGTCCCCAGATGAGATGAACGCTACATGTGCCTTTGGTGGGATGGAGGGGTGTCATAATATCAGCCATGTCCTTCTGCATGCCAGGCTGATGAAGCAATCTTATCCAGAACCGACCTAGAATCGGAATCGTGCTGCAGGTAGGGAGGGGACATGGCTACAGCCTGTACCGTGCCATGCCGTGAGGTCCAGCCTCCCCGCCTCCCTCCCCCCGACATGCCGATCCAAGAGCTTGGAACTGGCCAGCATGGCATTGTTCAAGAACTGCACCAGGTTATAGCCAGGTACGCAACGGGTTCGCATAAAACGCGCACCCCTGTAAAGATAACCACAGATGAACAGAGTGCTCATTTCCAACGCTGTGCACTCTCGTCTTCGCACTTCACACGTCTTCCCACCTCAACCTCCATGCCACATCCCACAAGCCCCGTGAGCACTCCACAAATACTCGTGTAGTATCGCTACACCCTGCCAACTTCCAGAGTGCGATGCGCCAGGCACGCAGTCACGGCAGCCTCCCGTTCAATCCCGCTCAACCCTGGCCGGTACGCTCAGCCCGCTGGTCGAGAAACCGACCGCAATCGTGTCTACTCCCGAAGTCCGTGCTGCTTGGCGACACTGCGACCCCGCAGACCGCGCGCTCCGCAGAATATATTTTTTCATGTAGTCGCCGCTTGTTGCAGTGGTGTCGAGGCGCTCGAAGCGAGTACATACCACATATCACCCACATGTCTATGTCTACCGACACTACCTTGTCGCTCCGATGGGCCAGCTCCTGCGCCTGGCTGTTTGCACAGCTCCCGGGAGCCGCAGAGTCTGACGATATTTTTTACTATTGGCTCGGCCCAGAAAGGCGGACCTGGCAAGGGACGCCCGAAACCACGAGGATGGGCTAGTAGCCCTTCTCCTTGTTCCGCCCTACGGGTAGCGCATAACTACCATACGAGTACCGGTGCCAGACTCGGGATGAAACGGCCGTGAGGCTACCGGAGCTCCGACGCCGAATACAGGTACTCGTACAGTAAGGACTGGCTGTAACAAAAACAATTTCGCCGAAGCTCGGGTCAGTGGGGAGGATAGGAAGCCACCCTGTGGCGAGAATGGCAGTTCAGACAGACTATGTGCGCGCTCTTCGCAGGAGAGTCCATGCTGGAAAATGATGCGACTGGCGGCGGGTGCGCCGGAGGGGGGGGCGGGGGTGAGGTCGAGCAGCCTGCCGAGCAGCGCACGTACCTGACTATCCGCCGGTGTGGGGAGTTCGTTGGCGTCTGAGGCAGCGCGGACCTGTACCGCTCGGAAAGAAGGAAGTGCTGCTGGCTCGGTACGAGAGTATTGTGGTCGACCGGAGGGTAGAATTCACGCATAGACTCCGTAGGCCTTGACGTTGGGAACGTGGTGTGGTGCGATGCTGTCTGATGGCGCCCGAGTGGGTGGCGGGGAGAGGTGAGACGGCATATAATCCTCAGCGACTACATGCAACTGCTTGTCGGGCGTCGTGCGAGGCGGCGGCACGTGCTATCCCTACTGTCGCTACTGTCGTGCGCTGCTGCGGCGAGCGGCACCATGAGACATTGTAGCGACCTTAAGACTATATTGCAATCCTCGAGCACGATGCGCCGTTGCCAACGGTAACACCTGCTATTACATACGAGTAATGTACATGGGTATAAATCAAGACGATATATAATCGTAGTATATAATCGTATTACCGCGCGCACACTTTATTATGCGCAATAAATCAAATACTGTAATCTAAATTTGAAACACATAAATATCCTTAATCCTTATGCTGCTACAATAATTCATTGAAGAGTATGCTGCTGGAGGCGGCGAATACTACGGTACCAGTACCAGCAGCGACTTGTTACTGCCCATTTTGTAATTCACACCAGTACCAGCAGCGACTGCTGTCGCTGCCATTGCTCGGAGTAAAATTAGTTGCTATCATACACGAGTGACCTACGTTGCTTGTTTACAGGAGTGACACTCGAATTCTCGAAGTACCGGCGCGTCATAGCGACCTACGCGTAACTAGTCGCTACCCAAAAGGCCAGCGAGAATTGATGCTGTCTTTGTTTTAGGAACCCCCCCCCCCCCCTGATTTACCCCCCTCTAAAAGTTTTGTAGCTGACGACTGTTTTATGTAAAGTATTGTTGTCAGCAATATCCAAGGGTGGAGTGCCGGCGGTGGGGTACCACCGTCATAATTTGGGGTTGTTCGTTCCGGAGTGCGCGGATTTCGTTTGCAGTCAGTTTTTTTCGCCCCCGGGTCATTGCGTCAACACCTCAAGACTTAACTGCCTTTACTTTGGGCGGGGTCCCCCCCTCCCTTCTCGGCGCCCTAAATTCTACTGGGAATGGGAAAAATTTCCAGCTATGGCGTCGGGCCCTGCCTCTCATTGCCTTTTTGTTGCACATGTGTCGCACTCCCGACATGCTTTGCTCCGCGGGATGGGGCTTGCCCCAACTCGCATTACTCGAATGGGCCGACGCCCATACGGGTAGGGCGGACCTTTCGTGGTTAGTGCCGGGTATTTTGCTGGCAGTGTTTTAGACGGTGATCCAAAAATGTTGGAAATTTCTTCACTGGCCTCCAACTAGTCTTGCAGAATGCTTCGGCAATTTGCTTGTTGACTATAACGGAGCGTCGCCTACCCAAGGCTTTCCGCAACTGAATCGTTGCCTAAACGGCCGCCGTAGAGACGCTACAAGGTTTCACTGTCAATCCTGTCCCGTGGGCGGAAAAAATCCAGAGGGGGGGGGGGGGGGGGGGGGGGGGGACACAATGGTCCCCACATTGTGCAACAACATGGACATGTGCACAAGGGTGGGCATGTAACTACTCGATTGGGAGCAACATTCTAGAGCACATACCATATCATTACAATTCTGGTATTTCACAACATCACATATTATAGTGCTCAGTTTCCGACATGTGGTTGTTGGTTGCTAGGTAGCACTGCAACATGCGGTTCGCCCCCATGCTGCTTCTCGTAGGCCGCCGCCTCTGGAGTGCCGCCCAAACCATGTCCGACACTCATTGTGCTTAACTACTTCATCGTCACGGAGTCTACTAGCTGGAACGAATGTTATGGCAGGTCTCTCTTTCTCCACGTACTCAAGCAGCTCGTAACACGATGGTCTCGCAGCCCCTCTTCAATTGTGGATGTATAGGCGTGACATGCCGCCCATCATATCGGTCTGGCGATAAGTCCCGCCCTCCTTGACAAGGATTTCATCGACATCTGCCATCTTGTCGGCGTTATATCGCGTTAGCTAGCTACCTAGCCGAGCCGAGTCGATGAACTTGAAAATTGAAATTCGTTACAACGGAATCAAGTTTTCGTCTTGACAAGCTGTCTACCAAACGTCGTGGAAAGGCCCGCCCCTGACCAACCCGCACAGAGTGCTTAGTTATTCATGAAAGCACGTACGGCGGGGCCTCTGTAGGCCGCGTGGCTATGTTGCAGTACATGTACTATTTTGCATCGGTGGTACGGTACACTACACGTGAGTCATACGCGGGTTTACGTTGACTCATACAAGGGCTCTAGCTTGTACTGCTAGCTAGCCCGGTGCCGCAAAAACCCATGATCACGTGACCGCGCTGTAAATGCGCATGTTTCCGCCGTTCAGTCTCCCCCGGAAGTCGCAGCCTGCTCCAGCGCTGCGCTGCACCGGCCACGGCCAAGCGGCGAGGCCGCTCGGCCGTCGCGCTGCTGAGATCAAACCCCGCCTTGGGTTGCTGCCAACGGTGTCCCCGGACGTCCTCGGAGTTCGGAGGTGAAGGCGGGAAGAAAAACAACCCCATGCACCGCTGGCCATATGCATGCTCACCGACCTTGTTCATCACACCTATGCTGGATCGCCCGACGCGCGGTAGCCACTTGCCGACGCTCATGGCCAAAAACACCGCCCGAGGGCGCTTTCCTGGGCCCCGTGCACGTTTGGATTTCTTATAGCCGCAACCGTGAAAGGTTGTGCCGAGTATTGTAACGCCCTCCATACTGGGCGTATCGAGGTATGATAACAAGATTTCATTTCGAACAGCCCTCGCGAGTAGGCTGCCCCCGTCCGAGTCGTACACACCTTCTTCCCACCCGTAAGCGGATCTCGGAGATGCCAATTCAAGGCCGAGGCCATACAATAATTGTTTTTAGCAGCCCCCCGTACATCATGTTTGCTGCCTGGCGGCGCCACCAGGCGCTACAAGGACTACGATTATTATTTGAAAAGCCCCCCGTAGGGCTCCCCGGTCGTCGCATGATCCGAGGACCCGCCACAACCGGCCTCGGGGCCCCGCTTCGCCCCCCTGCCGCGCCTAGCCGGGCACGGGTCTTAGGGGTTACTTGCGCCCACCACGTGGAGGTGGGGGTTGTGCCGCTAAGCCTACCGCACGCATGATCCTCCACTCCAGGTGGGCCAGTTCCTGGCGGCGGGCGCCCCAATCGGTGACATGGTTAGCACGCGGCACCGTGCGTGTGGGGCTGTGGATAGCGGCGCAGATAAGTGTCTGTGTTAGCAAGAGCAATAGCCACCGCAGCCGTTGTGGCATGCGGCGGTGCGACGGTGTGTGAGACGGTTTCGGGCGGGAAGTACTGCTATTGTGCAAGCTAGAACACTTCAGGCCAGCTATCATATTTCCTCCCCTCCCTTCTGATTTGTCGATTTGAGCCAGTGTAAGTACTCGTGGCAGTACTTAGTGAAACAGGGCTCTTACTCGTAGCGTTTGGCGAATTGAGTTGGTTGCTGAATGTAATCTCTTACAAGTTGCTGGTGGCATTTGATATTTATCCTATAGCGGTCCGACTGGGCACCGCGGACAGGCAGCTAGTATCATGATGATTAAGGAGTTGTAGCGCGTACTGTATGTTACAAGGAATATTACTGGCGTCTGGTTGTGGAAGTACCAGTAAATAATACGCGTGCTGAAATATCAGTACGGCAGTACATGCGCGTGCTGAATACTTGGCCATAATCTCGGCGTCACTGGTTTATGGTGGTATTAGGGTAGTCGCTAGGCGCAACCCTAACATTCCCACCCCTCTGATAAATGACGAACTGGTAAGTGTCTGTTCGCGTCGCCGAAGGCCTGGCGCAGATGTCGGTTGGCGGTGGAAGCGTGATATAGCAGTGTCTCAGCAACAGTACGTGTCAACGCTCCGGGATGGACTCTGGAAAACGCGACGGGTGGCGCGCTCGCAGGTTGGCGTATTCCTTTGAGCGTAGCGTGTCTTGCAGATGTCGGCTCGTCCTCGCGAAATCGTGTAGCGCCTCGACACGTCGCAGCGCGCTGTATGGCTCCCAGCTGTCATGACTTGAGTCGTAGTTCAGCCAACGCACCAGAAAGACGAGGCAGAGTCCTCGCTTGTACAGATCCTCGCGGCGCTCGATAGAGAAATCGAGCACGCGTTCAACGACGAACTCGTCGACAGGGGGCTCCACACTGGACGGTATTGTATCGGGCTGTGCATCTGAGTTGACGCACTGGCGCAGTCGACTGATGTGAAACACATTGTGGCAGTCGAACGTTGGTGGCAGGCGCAGACGATACGCCTGGCTGGAGATCTTGGCTGTGACCGGGTAGGGGCCGATGTAGCGTTGCCGGAACTTGCGCGCCGGCTGGTTGCGTATGAGCAAGTGCTCCGTTGAGAGCCAGACTTTGTCTCCTTCTGCGAACTCAACAGGGCTGGTTTTGCGGTCGGCATAGACCTTTTGATATTCATCAGCAAGCTTTAGTTGCTCAGTAATCAACATGTGAATATCTTGAATATTTGCAACTGTGTTGCGTGCATCTTGGTTGGCAGTAGCAATCAGATCAGGTGGTGTCAGTGGCATCATGCCATAAATTGCCTCAAAAGGGGCATAATGTGTTGCTGAATGGACTGAATTGTTGTAAGAAAATTCAGCAAGAGCCAAATGACTTAACCAAGAGTCATGTTGCTTGTGAACAAACGCACGTAATATTTGCTCAATAGTTCTGTGGGTGCGTTCAGTTTGACCGTCAGTTTGCGGGTGATAAGCACTGGAAATATTTAGCTTAGTTTGTAGAGCTGTAAACAATGATTTCCAGAACACTGAAGTGAACCTGGGATCTCTGTCAGAGATGATACATCTGCTGAGACCATGGTGTCTGTAAATATTGTCCAAATATAATCTGGCCAGCTGTGTCGCATCAATCTTAATATTGCATGGCACAAAATGTGACTGTTTGGTGAATGTATCAACAAACGTAGCAATAGCATCGTAGCCATCCACCTCAGGTAAGTTGGTTATAAAATCCATTGAGATTATCTCCCAAGGCTTGGTTGCCTTTGGCAAGGGAAATAAAGAACCATGAGGCTTGGTGGTAGCTGCTTTGATTCTAACGCAAGTATCACAGTGTTTGCAGTAATGCTTGACTGTGGTATTCATGCGTGGCCACCAAAACACACGCAGTATGTTGGCAAGAGTGCGGGTATGGTTGGGGTGTCCATTACCAACATGATACTCCTCAATGATGAGTTTTCTCAGTTCAGAATCATTGGGTATACAGACCTTATCTGCCATGTAGTAGAGACCATCAGTCTCATCTTGTCGCACACCGTTGGGGGTGCGTCCATGACTGTAGGCAACATCAGTGATGTAGGCAGCTTTGATCTTGTTTATTAGCTTGCTGTCAATCTGCAAGGCGGACATTGCTGACAAATAGTCCTGCATTTGTTCAACGTCAGCTTCGACCAGCTGGTTTTCATATTCAGTCAATGCATAATGCAAGTCAGGGCGGCGAGAGAGAGCATCAGCCTCATTGTCAGCGCCTTTGCGATATAATATCTGCAACACAGGTTCATTAGTCTGTGGGTTGACTGCCATGTATGGTGAAATTTCATGTAACCATAGGGCATGGCGTCTGCCTAGTCCTTCCTGTGTAGGCAAATGCCTCAATGTGGCATGGTCAGTTATAACTGTAATACGGCGACTGCCTTCCAAGTAGCAGCGCCATTCTTTCAGAGCACATACCACACCCAAGAGCTCTTGGTCATAGGTGGGATAATTTGTTTGTGCAGCCTGCAATGTCTTTGCATAATAGCTGCAAGGGTGTAAGTGGCCATCAGCATTAGCCTGGAGCAGAACTGCACCCAAGGCATATTTGCTGGCGTCAGTAGCCACTACAAACTCAGCATCTTTGCCGGTGACAGGGCTTGCCAGCACTGGGGACTGGCACAAGGCTTGCTTCAGTTTTACAAATGCAGCTTGGCATTCAACTGTCCAATCAAATATATTATCCTTTCTTGTGAGGGCATATAACGGTGCTGCAATAGCAGAATAATTGCGCACATAGCGTCGGTAAAAATTGCAGAAACCAAGATATTGTTGGACATTCTGAACGTTCTTAGGCCTGGGCCAATCCTGAACAGCCTTGATTTTATTAGGCGAGGGTCTTAGGCCAGCGTGTGATACCATATGTCCAAGGTATTCTAGTTCATTCTTGGCAAACCAGCATTTCTGCAATCGTAGTCTAATGTCATTAGACTCGAGCATAGTAAGAGCTGTGCCCAAATGTTGCAAATGTTCCTCAAGAGAGTTGCTAAAAATCAAGACATCATCCAGGTATACAAGTATAAAGGTATGCTTGTGTGGCTGGAGTATAGATGTCATCAGGCGTTGAAAAGAGGAGGGAGCATTGGTGAGTCCAAATGGCATTACTAGCCACTCGAATTGGCCATAGACAGTTCGGAACGCTGTCTTAGGAACATCAGGTGGATTAATCCGGAGTTGGTGATAACCTAAGGCGGGATCAAGAGCTGAATAGACAGTAGCACCAGATAGCATATCAAGTAATGCATCAGCAGGTGGAACAGGGAACTCGACCTTTTTGGTGTACTTATTCAATTGACGGTAGTCAATGCACATGCGCAGACCGCCATTGGCCTTGCGGGCGAAGAGAACAGGAGCTGCATATGGAGAGAAGGACTCCTGTATAAACTGTTTCTCAAGAAAAGAATTCAGTTGTGTTCTTAGTTCCTCTAATTCTGCAGGTGATAATCTGTATATTTTTCCTGCAGGAACTTGAGCATCAGGAACAAGAGGGATCTCATGATCAAGACCAGGTTGTAATTGTGGAAGGTTGTCAAGCGGAGAGCATATTGGTTTATGCTTTCGCAATAAGTCTCTGATCTGAGCGGTACAAGCTGCAGACTGGTCAGTGTCAATTGTATTTATCTCATCATCAATATCGAGCTCATCACTCTCTTTGGTGGCATTGTATTGTTTAACAATGGCGCAGAAATAAATTGTGTCAGGATCATGCTTGGCAATTTCTCTGGCCATGGCATTAGCATGAACCATTCTGACATTAGCCTGGCGGGGCTCTGTTTGGCATTGGACTTTTAGTCCTGTGGAAAATGTCATCAGACCAGATTCCCAATCAACATGTGGGTTGTGTTGTTTCAGGAATTGCATCCCTAAAACCAGATTGAAATTATGTTGTAACGGTGTGACTGTGAAGTCAATGGGTATTGTGTAATTGTTGATATTTAATTCAAGGGTGATTTTTTGTGAGGCGAGAACCATTCTACCATCAGCAAGACTAACTCTTACTTTGTTTTGAAGTGGTGTAGTTGGTATTTTATTTTCTTTGACATACTTGGTGCTGGCAAAGTTCAAAGTAGCACCGCTGTCAACCAGTACGGAAGGTGTTATATTAAATTCAGCACATGTTGGGTGTAACAGCAATAAGTCATGATCAGACTTGCTGGTAACAAAACATTTTTTCTGTCATCATACGTGACTGGTGGGACTTTGTGGCTTTTGGTTTATATTCCTTACCTTGCTGTTCAGCCAGCATGGTTTTGAGTTCCTCAGTGGTAACGACGTCATTAATTGCCTGGGCTGAACGTTCCTCAACAGTGTAGTCAGCCAGGTAGACATCAACATACCACTCAGTGGGTCCCATAGGTTCAGTATCAGTCGCTGAACTGAGTGTGTGAAACAAATATGTTCCAGGCGGGTAGCTGTGAATTTTCTTATATTTTGAAAGCAGTGGTTTCCAGGATTGTCCTAATTGTGAGGACCATCTGGGCATAACAATAATACCTCTTGTGTCAAAAGGTGACTCTTGTCTTTGCATCTGAAAATGCTGCAAGATAGGCAGGGCTGTGTCATCATACACTGGATTGATGAACACAGTTTTACCTTTGATATCTTGTTGCAGAAATGGTTTTTCAGCACTGCAATAATCTGAACAGACAGCATCATATGCTGAGGCACAGGCATCAAAAGTGACTGGACCATAGGCATAATTCAGTCTCTTGAATTCTGCTCGGTCAAACACAACAGAGTCAGTTGGACATGCATTTGGTTTTGCATATTTGTCAATTTCAGTGTCATTCGTTTGATTATTGTTTTTGGTACGCATTCTGCGCACTCGAGATCTCTTTTGCATGATAGTCAGTTTGGCATGCAGTTTAGCATGCGTCTTTATGTCTTTGACATTTTTGTCGACATTTCTCTGCACCCTGTCTCGTCCTCGATGTCGGCAACGAGGTGTGAATGAGCACAGGAACACCCATGAGCTTCATGCTCAGGTTGTGAGTCGGAGGGGTTCAGTGCCGCGGGAGCGCAATGCTCAACCATATCGACATCTGTATCCTCGATCTCATGCAGGGGCTGGGCAGGCAGTTTGGCAGTGCATGCATGTTTGCATGGACTCACATGCAATTTCTTTGCATGGACTCGGCGACATGTCAATGTCGATTGTCTCAATTACATTGAGAGGCACAGGTTGGCATTCTTGCTCAACACCGTCATTTGTTTTTGTGTAAGTCGATCTTGTCGACTTGCTTGGCTAGCTTATTAGCTGCCACTGCATGTATTTTGCATGGACTTACTCTGAGTCGAGACAGTCTCGTTGGCGTGGCTAGCCATCTTTTCACCTCGGCTCTTTCGTGCTTGGGAATCGCCTGCACCATACGTTGCACTTGCAAGTACTCAGGCACATCGAAAGGTTCATTATGCAACAAGGCACAGCGAAAGGTTCATGCAGCAAAGCAAATGCAGCTTGTAGCTTGCGCTGCAAGTCGACGCAATAACATGTAGCCATCTTGGGGTTGCTCGGCTTGACGCAGATGTCACGCGAGTAGTCTCCGGTGGGGCCTTGCTGTGTCGCGCGTAGTTCTCCGGAAAAGCCTTGACTGCCGGGAAGTCATGAACGTCGGCGAGCTTGTGAGAGATGTTTTGGGTTGGCGCCACAACGCGGGCTTCCAGCATCTTCTTCTCGACAATTTGACGCATAGACTGCTCGGCGGGTGAACCACCGGGAGGGTAACCGGCTTGACGGGCGCTCCGGTGCGATGCCATGGCGACACAGAATTTCGGATAAAGGTTGAAGGGTACAGAATCGTTACCAAGGGTCGATAGGACCTGCGAAATCGCGAATGTATCGTCGTGCGTGCGAGAGCAGGTCGCGGTGGGTCGGCAGGTGGAGATGGATCGTAACAGGAAGCCGAAACCAGTGTAAGTACTCGTGGCAGTACTTAGTGAAACAGGGCTCTTACTCGTAGCGTTTGGCGAATTGAGTTGGTTGCTGAATGTAATCTCTTACAAGTTGCTGGTGGCATTTGATATTTATCCTATAGCGGTCCGACTGGGCACCGCGGACAGGCAGCTAGTATCATGATGATTAAGGAGTTGTAGCGCGTACTGTATGTTACAAGGAATATTACTGGCGTCTGGTTGTGGAAGTACCAGTAAATAATACGCGTGCTGAAATATCAGTACGGCAGTACATGCGCGTGCTGAATACTTGGCCATAATCTCGGCGTCACTGGTTTATGGTGGTATTAGGGTAGTCGCTAGGCGCAACCCTAACAGCCAGCCTCGGGTCCTCAAATAAGACATCAATCCTGGCGGCCTAAGTATCGTGCCGTGGCACGGCAGATATGAGCGGGCGCGGTGCTACGAGTATCTCCATGGTGTGCTACCATACTGTCGTGATGAGCGCGGTAAAATGTCGCCCCGCCATGTCATCCTCGTAGCAGTTGTCCCTAACGTACCAGCCGCCTCGCTCGTCCCCCCCCTCGTCGTCCGTCCCGCACGAGTGAAAAAAAAGTGAAAAAATGTTGTGGGCCGCTTTTAGGCGGCTTGTGTTGATCTCGTACGGGTAGTGTTGTTTTTATTAGCCTGCGGTGAATTTGCTACTGGCCTTTTTATAATTCACACCAGTAGTTGCCACAGCAGCCGCAACAAGAATGGCAATTCCGATCAAATGCTATGTTTTAGCCCCAAATCTGGGCAGAGAATGAGGGTGGAGTGGGCAACTATTGCATGCGGGGTCTAAACTTTACAACAATGTAATGAAGCAATGCTTGACCACCGGGGGTGGTTGAACGTGATGTGTCAACTCTTATTTATTTACCCGCCATGCTGCCCTTGTAGGCTTATCCTAACATTTTGCAAGGAGGCCGCGCTATGTTGCCAATGAGGCTGGGCACATCATATGTATGCCAATCAATAGTTACCCGCCATGCTTGCTTATTTCGTGCAATTGGTTGGCTGCCAGTGGCCTTACATATGGCCAGACGTCATTCATTTTCATGTATGTGTGGGATGGCCCCTTGACCATCCTCATAATGCATCCTTAGTGTTCCTCACCGGCTGACATGTGATGCTGCCCGAATTGAAGCAGAATACTATATGATTGCATGAGAACACCACCTGCAGGGGAGTTATTTATCGGTCCGTGCATTGTGTATGTGCAGTATTTGCATGATCATATGTGAGGTGAGATTTGCTACCGCGGCTGCCTATCTGTGCTGCCTATCTTCATGCTTGCTATGATGCGCCCACTTATGATGCATTTATATGCTCATTGTTTGGCAGGTGATCACGCTGATGATGATGTCGGACTGGCTCGGTGCTGATTCTGATTTACATACTTAGTGTCTATACTACATCAGTAAGTTTCTGCCCTTAAATGTGCAAAGCATGTGATGATGAGGGTTACAAGGTGATTGTGAGGGGCGGGAAGGGAGAATGTGCCGAGAAGCTAGATGAGTTGGATAGGGAAGCATCGTTGCGCAACAGGTCAAAGCAGCAGCCACAACAACAACAACATCAATAGGAACAAGTAGCATCAACAACATCATGATAGCTACATGGAGGGATGGATAGGGCCACTTACTAGATGGTTGGGTTGCCATGATGCAATTGACTGTGATATGGTCATGCTTCCAGAAACTGCCCCACCTCATCTCCGTTTTATGCTTGCATATGGCATGGAATACCCTTCTGCATACGGCCATGCACTTGCATATAGTTCAAAAAGTCATATATAATAGTGACAATTTTTTGTAGCAGTGGGCATGTTCTACTCATAATTACTGTGAGGGTTGACGGGGAGTGTAAAACAAAACATTCAATCGAAACTGCCTAGGGCGGCGAGTCACTAATGTTCAAACGTAAACCTTCCCCGGGTGTTCGCCCCGGGTCACCGGCCGAAGCTGCCCCAGCCCTAACCTTGACCTCTTGCGCCAACTGCAATCGTAGCTTCGTAGGTCTTGCCAGTATATATTAGCTGTAACCTCTTGGATAAGAGACCACCGCTGTACCGAGCGGACAACTTACTAAGGAATGTAAATACCTTGTATATTGTTGCCTTTTATTTTGGTGATTTCCGATATCGCCTTCTGCTGCTAGCTCATGTAATTATATATTGTTGCTGTTGTCATTGTTGCCATTCCTGTCCCGGGCGGGGCGGAGTTACTGGTATTTGGGCGGTGGCTTCGCGGCGGCCCCCTAGCAATTTAAAATATACAGCGTACGAACAGGTTACTAGTCCCTGGACTACTGGCACGAAGACTTCTGGACTCCTGGAACCGTGCCTGTGATAGTGCTCTTATTGGGTTTGGGTTATTAGCGACTACATGAGCTAGCAGCAGCAGAAGGCGATATCGGAAATCACCAAAATACAAGGCAATCAGAAAGGTCCTCTACATCGACTGCGGGGTGGAAGCAGTAAGATGAGAATAGTGCTCTTATGAATACGGGGTAGTATTCGCGGCAAATAGCGATGAGCTGCCCACTGCGCTGCTGTGCTGTCGGCGGTATAGGTACCGTAGCTACCGGTACGGGTAGTCACTAAACGAATATTATATCTTCTGCTGATGATGACACCTTGAAGACTACATTAATTACGGAAGATTGAAATCGGTTGCTACAGGTGTCGTCCGGCCAACTGTCTCCCTACCGTTACGAACTCACGAGATATATATACACAGGCAAATACAGTGTGGCAAATTCGGTGTGCCCTTATCCATCCCGAACCATCCCGTCATCGTTCGTACAACCGCCCTGCTGCCGAGCAGCGCGGACGGCTCCGAGTCGACCAGCGGTCCAAGCCATTGACCATACGCCTGCAAATTGTCGCTATTTGTTCACCGAGAGCAGGATTCTCATCGGCGCTCGCGAGAAGGAGTGCACGCGTAACGGGGGGTCACGCAAGGGGCGTGACCCTTTACGACAGTCCAGCTTGCTGAACAATGTTTCAATAGAGCAGCGGCTCACAGACTCCCCATAAATTGCTTCTTTGGCATCCTGTGTGGAGAATATAGCCTTACCAATTGATCACGAAACAAAGCGTCACTCTACCACAACTAGCGTGCATGCCAACGCAGCACTGCTGGCACCACTTGGATACTGCAAGACTGCAGCAAGATGATATATACCACGCCACGCTAGCAATATAACAAGCCTGATGAGGACGCCTGAGCACGCAGTGCATGTTCACAGCTATGCAGCCGTCAAATAGCAGTCACACTTTACTTGATAGAAAGTGATTTGGTGGTACTCAGCTACACCGACACGGCGTGCACAGTCTAAATACCAGACAGTCCATAATTGTCCCGGGTTTCAACAAGCTACCAAAACCAAGCATATAAACACCCGCGATTGCATGCCTGCAGGAAACAAGATATGCAGCTGATACCATGTCCGATAGACGCAGCATCCTACTGGTTCAGTTTTGATAGTCAGGGTGCAAGATTGAGTGTGCTTATGTATATATTAACATGCTAAGCGCTGGATAGCAAGTTCCACCCGCCTCAGGTTGATAGGGGAAGCGCTCCGCTTGTAATGTATTAACACCAATGCACCTGAGGTATTGCCACTGGTCCTTAGATGCCGCTCACAACAGTAAATCGAATGAGTTCTGTCTGTACACTGTATTTTGTATGAACTTGCTAGTCTTGTCATCCCCTTCTTCTTCCGCCCTCCACCTCTCTATCAGCACAGTGTCAGGCTGCTTTTGCCTCCAGGGGGTTGAGAAACTTGCTTGCTGTGCGCCACATTGTCTGTGGAGCGAATTCCGGCCCTCAGCTCACCGCCTGGGGCGGCATTAACGAAGATCTCGACAACCTCGGGGGCTTTCACACCGGTCTTTGCAAGCTCCTGGTACGACAGGGAGGGGGGGGGGGCAAACAATCAACAAGCTAGCCATGACCTCCAGACGGCGGCGGTATACCGTCGACAATCAGTCCGAGGGCCACATGCCGGCGTCTTTCCGGGGAGTCGACGAAAATTCGGCGGCGTCTGCATAACCCGGCGAGGTTGGCGAGCTACGGTCGACTTGATTTTCGATAGTGGGCGAGCTTTCCCCCTCACCTGCCTGTAGCCGTCCGACAGCTTGAAGTCCTGCTTGCAGAGGGGCACGCCCGCAGCTGGAACAATCCGAGCGTCGGCGGCGAGGGCGCCGTAGAACTGCTGGCTGGTACTTTGCTCGGTTTTGGCTGTCTCCTTTGTGTCGTCTGCCCAGCCGAAGATGCTGTGATGGCTCTCGCCGCCGCCAGCAGCAGGGGTGACTCGGGTGATCTCAACGGTCGTCCCGTCCTTCCGCCATAGTTTCGACATGGTGAACCAACAGCACAGTACCTCGCGCAAAAACGATCGTCTGCAGGTGCGCGTTGCTGGGGCACGATAGGTCCACTGAGATTTTGGGGCGTGGGCTAGGAGTATGAGAGCGATTCGGGCAGTGGGCCGCGGTCTCGCGGAATAAGGAATTAGGCATGGTGTGATGATTCGACGCCGGTTTGTTGTCCGACGCAGGAAACCACGCCGGCCCACCGGTCTCGCGCGCCGCGGTGTCGTCGTCGCCGTTACCCTTGACCGGTACTGGCACTGTTTACCCTGGGGCGGTACAAGTCCAATGTACGAGTAGTATGGCACTGTGACGTCCGTCCGCCGGCGCCAGTACCCTGATGTGTCGACAGATGGGTACATCAGGTATTCAGGTATCCAGGGGATACAGGATAAAAGCAGGGTACTCGTCTAGCGTAATAGATTGTTGCTGTAGATCATCGTTACAGATCCGTTAAGTTTTCGTGATACAGTCGTCTGGTGTAAATTACAAAAGGCCATTAACAAATCCACCTAGCGCAAAGAGCAGTATTATTACCAATAAGATCAACACACATAGTCGCTATACAGGGTATATACAGAGTCGTCGACCTGGTACAGTATCCTGTAGATTGTCGTACAACATCATCATCATCGTCACACCACTATACTCAGCACACTATAGTCGCTACAGGCGGTACGGGTACAGGGCATCGAGCCGAGGCGGACGGCGGCGGCTACAATCCTTGGCGTGGCGCTTCCGCGCTTTCGCGGAGAGGCGCATGACCGAACTCGTGCGCTCATGGGACGACGCGCGCACTGAGGCGTTCTACGCCGGACATGCCCGCCAGCGTCGGACGGACGCCGATCTCTTTGCGGCGCTGCTCGTGGGCACCGCGGACACCGTTGTGGCGTTGGTGGAGGACGGAGAGCTCTCCCGAGCGGCGGGCCGACTATCTTCTAAGGGTATGGGCGACTTGTCCGATCCTGCTATCCTCGCCCAGCTGCGCGACAAGCACCCGTCCCGTAGCCACCCGATCCCAGACGCCGCGTATGACATTCCAGTGGACGAGGCCGCCCTGACGGTGGACATGCGCGTGCCGTACCAGCAACTCAAGCAGCACGTGGCGGCGGGGCCCTCAGGCATGCGCAACGAGTATCTCCGCTGCTTGGTGGGCGAATACGCCCCGGCGTCCGGGCCCGCGGCAGTCCGCGCCATGTCGGAGGTTGCCTCCATGTATCTCCAAGGTCGCCTGCCCGGGTGGTTCAACCGGCTCTTCGCCTCTGCTAGGCTCGTGGCACCTGTCAAGAAGCTAGGCGAGGGGAGGGCCCCGGACGTGCGGCCTGTGGCAGTCGGGGAGGCGGAGCGGCGCGCAGCGGAGCGGGCAGTGGTTGACAACATGAAGGAGGCATACGTGTCGGTGCTCGCTCCATCTCAGCTCGGCGTTGGCATTCCCGCGGGCGACTCTGTGCTCATCCACGGCGTCCGGCTCATCGCCGAGAAGCTTGGCCCACGTGCCGTCATCGTCCACACCGACCTTCGCAACGCTTACAACGAAGCATGGCGCCGCACCATCATCCAGCGCCACATCGATTGCTCTCCACTACACCCTGTCATCCCTGCGCTCCTAGCCTCCCTCTCCACGGACTCGTATCTGGTCGTGGACGACCGGTCCGCCCCTCTGCGGTCGGAGGACGGCGTGCAACAGGGCGCACCTTTGGCCACGACTTCCTTTTGCGTCGCGATTCACCCCGAGGTGCAGCAGTGTGATACCACGTTGGAGGTCAATGACGGGGCGGCGCGCTTCAACGCCGACGATGGAATTTTGGTGGGCCTTCCGGAGCACGTTTGGCCGGCTCTTCACGCCTTCCGCACGTCCATCAAGGCGTCCGTGGGGCTCGAGGTGCGCTTCGACAAGATGCAGGCGTACAGCGCAGACATGGAGGCGGCGCGGCGTGAGGCTCCGGCCGACATCGAGTGGCCAGAGCTAGATGGCCATCACGGCATCGCGGTCCTCAACGTGCCGCTCGGATCGCCAGAGTATGTGCAGGCGTACATGCGCGGCAAGGCGGAGGAGCTACGAGAGGAGGTGGACGCTAGCCTGAGCAAGCTTCTGTCTGCCAAGCCCAGCCGTCGGTACACCCACGCCTTGCATCACCACGCATGGGCCCTGCTCA
The DNA here is from genome assembly GCA_006384855.1 of Tetraselmis striata. NCBI lineage: Eukaryota > Viridiplantae > Chlorophyta > Chlorodendrophyceae > Chlorodendrales > Chlorodendraceae > Tetraselmis > Tetraselmis striata. The sequence goes on along the minus strand of VCJN01003315.1, from coordinate 30,851 downwards.
AGCATTGCATGCAACACAAGGCGGGGTATTGGCTCCGCAATTGTCTTCCGTCCGAGGTGGAGGCCTTTGCGGAGGCGGTGGATGCCACCATCCTCGCGGCGGTCGAACGGGTGCTAGGGGTCTCTTTTGATCCCTCCACGTACGGCACCGACACCAATCCGGTGGTCACCGATTTCTTGGCGGAGCTTTTGCACGACCCCGACCCCATGGCAGCGGAGGTGGCTACCTTGAGCGAGGATGCAGTGGCCAGGGCGCGCAGCAGGATTCACCTCCCCACTCGATTGAAGGGAGCTGGCATCCGCCGCATGGCTACCGTTCGTGATGCCGCCTTCATCGGCTGCATGAACGCCATCCTCCCAAGGTTCCTGACTAAGAACTCCGGCACCAACACCCCCACCCCTGGTTTCTTCGACCCACAGCTCGGGTCCGTACTTGGCCGAGGCAGCTTCAACGCAAATTCTTCCGCCCGCCAGTATGACCACTTCCTCAACGATGCTCATGGGTCGGACAGCTACGCCGCGGAGATGCGCGAGGCGTGGGGCCGCCTCCAAACGGCTACTGCTGGCCATCTCGGCGACGCAGATGCACGCCAGATGGAGCGGGAAGTGGAGGCTGCGTCGGGCTCGCAAAAGGAGCTGACGGCATTTCTAGACCAGGCCAACAACTCTCGGCTTCGAAATGAGGTGTGCGCTCTCCCTGCCACATGTAGGGAACGGATCTTGTTCAACCAGCTCGACGCGGCGTCAGGCATGTGGACAGTGGCCATCCCCACCGCACGGACAGCCATGACTCCGCATGAGCTGCGGGAGGTCGCTGCCGGGTACTTCTTTCTGCCTAGCCCGTGCTTGGCCCCGGTGGTTGGGTGCCAGATTATTCTGCCCTCGACGGAGCACAACCCCGTCATTGTTGATCTATACGGCGACGCGCTCATGAACCTCCCGGCGCCTGGAGACGCTCACTGGCGTGTACAGCACGACGCTATCGCAGATGCCTTCCGCGATCACTGTGTTCACGACCTAGGTATCGCGGTACGGCGGGAGGTGGATGACTTGTTCCAGCAGGCAGTGCCTCTCGGCAACACCGTACCCCGGGATGAACTCAAGGACCTAGTGCCGGACGCAGAGCTCTCCCTTCCGGCGTTCAACGTCGTGACCGGGAGCTATGATCCCCGGAGCTTGAAGTCCACGCTGCTAGAGTTCAAGACTATGCGGTACGGGGTCAAGTACACTTCAGTGCCCCGGGCCACAGCTGTGGATCGGTTTGAGCGCTCCCTGTTGGGCGACATACAACGGGGGTTGGCTGCGCGGGACGCGGCGTGGCACAACACAGAGCCCGGACACAAGGGTCCTCTTCGAGACATCCTGGATATGTCGGAGTACACGGGCATGGTCTTCGGCACAGTGGGTGAGGTGAGCAAGGGGGTGCACCGCACAGTGCGTGGTATCGCATGCTTGGCTGCGGACCGGGGTGCCCTCTCATCGCGGGGCACTCGGTGCATCACCCGGGCTCACCAGGAGGCCTTGCTCGCAAGAGATTTCCTCGGGGTCCTGAGCTTGGTGGCCGCTCGAGAGCGTGCTCGCTGCCTCATCAGACGGCGCAGATTCGTCTCCCATCCCGTTGCTGAAGCTGCACAGCACGTCCGAGGATCACCCACACACACACGTGCTCGCGTGGCCCGGACTCTGAACCGTGTGCGCATCACTCATCCATCCCGCCTTATGCGGGATGCGGGCCGCTTTTAGGCGGCTTGCTGTGTTGATTTTCTAATTCTGGGGAACTGCCCTTTTTGTAATTCACACCAGTACGGGTACAGGTAGTAGCGACCAGTAGTAAAATGCTTGTACTGGGGCGAATTACAAAAAGGCAGTAACAAGTCCACCCTTGTGCTAAAAGCAGGACAAAACGATGCTACAAGCACCACCAAAAGATCAACACAGCCTAAAGGCGGCCCGCATCCCGCAGGCGGGATGGATGAGTGATGCGCGCACGGTTCAGAGTCCGGGCCGCGCATGCGTGCACGTGTGTGCGAGGGTGATCCCCGGATATGCTGTGCAGCTTCAGCAACGGGATGGCAGACGAATCTGCGCCGTCTGATGATGAGGCAGCGAGCACGCCCTCGAGCCGACCCCAAGCAAGCTCATTCAAGACCCCGAGGAAATCCCTTGCGAATAAGGTCTCCTGGTGAGCCCGGGTGGTGCACCGAGTGCCCCCCGATGAGAGGGCACCCCGATCCGCCGCCGGGCATGCGATACCGCGCACAGTAGTGCGGCGCACCCCCTTGCTCACCTCACCCATTGCGCCGAAGACCATGCCCGTGTACTCCGACACGTCCATGATGTCTCGAAGAGGGCCCTGCTGTCCCGGCTCTTATGTGCCATGCCGCATCCCGCACTGCCAACCCCCGTTGTACGTCGCCCAACAAGGAGCGCTCAAACCGATTCACAGCCGTGGCCCGGGGCACTGCAGTTTACTAGACCCCGTACCGCATATATAGTCATCTTGAGCTCCAGCAACGTGGACTTCAAGCTCCGGGGATCATAGCTCCCGGTCGCGACGTTCAACGCCGGGAGGGAGAGCTCTGCGTCCGGCACCACGTCCTTGAGTTCATGCTTGGGTGCGGTGTTGCCGAGAGGCCCTGCCTGCTGGAACAAGTCATCCACCTCCCGCTGGAACGATACCCGTGTTGTCGTGAACGCAGTAATCGCGGAAGGCGTATGCGATAGTCGTACTGTACACGCCAGCGGGCGTCTCTAGGTGCCGGGAGGTTCATGTGCGCGTCGCCATATAGGTCAACAATGACGGGGTTGTGCTCTGTGGTGGGCAGAATGATCTGGCTCCCAACCAACGGGGCCAAGCACGGACTAGAGCTGGCAGAAAGAAGTACCCGGCAGCGACCTCCCGCCGCTCATGCGGAGTCATGACCGTCCGCGCGGTGGGGATAGCCATCGTCCACATGCCCGACGCCGCATCAAGCTGGTTGAACAAGATCCGTTCCCTACATGTGATAGGGATAGCGCAGATCTCATTCCGAAGCTGAGAGATGTTGGCCTGGTCTAGAAATGCCGTCAGCTCCTTTAGCGAGCCCGACTAAGCGTCCGTTTCTCGCCCCATCACACGGGCATCTGCGTCAATGAGGTGCCTAGCAGTAGCCGCTTGGAGGCGGCCCCACGCCTCGCGCACCGCCGCAGCGTAGCTGTCGACCCACGAGCATCGTTGATGAGGAAGTAGTGGTCATACCGGCGGGCAGAAGAAGTTGCGTTGAAGCTGACTAGGCCAAGTACGGACCCAAGCTGTGGGTCAAAGAAACCATGGGTAGGGGTGTTGGTGTCGGAGTTCCTAGTGAGGAACCTTGGGAGGATGTCATTCACGCAGCCGATAAAGGCGGCATCACGATGAACGGTAACCAACTAACGATGCGCGCGGCGGATGCCAATGCCCTTCAACCAAGTGGGGAGGTGAAGAATTCTGGCGCACCCTGGCCACTGGATCCTCACTCAAAGTAGCCGCCTTTGCTGCCATGGGGTCGGGGTCGTGCATAAGCTCCGTGAGGAAATCGGTAACCACCGGATTGGTGTCGGCGCCGCACGTGGAGGGATCAAAAGAGGACCCTAACACCCGCTCGACCGCCGCGAGGACGGTAGGTGGCATCCACCGCCTCCGCAATTGCCTCCACCTCGGATGGGAGGCAGTTGCGGAGCCAACACCCCGCGTTGTGTTGCATGCAATGCTTGAGCAGGGCCCATGCGTGGTGATGCAAGGCGTGGGTGTACTGACGGCTGGGCTTGGTAGATAGGAGCTTGCTCGGGCTGGCGTCCACCTCCTCGCGTAGCGCTCCTCCGCCTTGCCGCGCATGTAGGCATGCGCATACTCTGGCGATCCGAGCGGCAGGCACGTTGAGTACCGGGATACCGTGGTGGCCATCTAGCTCGGGCCCTCGATGTCGGCCGGAGCCTCACGCCGCGCGGCCTCCGTGTCCGCGGTGTACGCGTGCATCTTGTCGAAGCGCACCTCAAGCCCCACGGACGCCTTGATGGACGCGCGGAAGGCGTGAAGGGCCGACCAAACGTGCTCTAGGAGGCCCACCAACTATCCATCGTCGGCGTTGAAGCGCGCCGCCCCGCCGTCCGTGGCCTCCAACGTGTTGTCACACTGCTGCACCTCGGGGTGAATCGCGACGCAGAAGGAAGTCGTCGCCAACGGTGCGCCATGTTGCACGCCGTCCTCCGATCGCAGAGGGGCGGACCGATCGTCCACGAGCAGATACGAATCCGTGGAGAGGGAGGCTAGGAGCGCAGGGATGACATGGTGTAATGGAGAGCAATCGATGAGGCGTTGGATGATGGTGCACCGCCACGCCTCGTACTGGTACTAGTAATTACACGAGCTAGCTGGAAAAGGCGATCAACCAATCAATCAATCAATCAATCAATCAATCAAACAATAAATCCACTACAACAAACGTCCACGCCACGCCACGCTTGTACTGGTACTAATGATTACATGAGCTAGTTCATTGGAAAAGGCGATCATGAAATTACCCGAAAAGGCAATAGGAAACGTCCACTACAACAATTGGTACTCAGACGGATCAGGATTACATACGAGCGCTTTGCGAAGCGTCATCGCATATATGATAGGTTTGGTTAGGCAGAAGTTATCATTCGTCAATGATACTCTTACAATGTAGAATCGCAAGAATTCTTCTGGATTACTCGACTGTAGGAAAACGGTCGCCGCGCGCCCTATAATAAGTTATCATTCGTCGGCGATGTCATTCCTTCCCCTATGAATGGTCGGAGAAACGTTGTAGGAGCTCATTCCTCCGACCGGACCCCCCTTCTATAGTAGAAGCGTATTTCCTCCAATAGAAGCCCTTAGGTGACGCCATGGCGTGCGATCGCCTCGAGCATGCCCCACCCCCCACCCGCCCCGGCTTGATTCCCGGGCTCACAGCTCATGCGCGTCGCTGCTGCCGGGCGGGGACCTTGAGGGTCGTGGAGCGCGACGGCCTCTTGCTTTGGAGGCACACCCGGCATGGCTGTCCTGTCTCGCCATGTGATCAGCACGAGACAAGGCGAGCTGATCTCGTGTTGAGCCGCGCCCTTGCTACCGCAGGCGACTTCAAGCTCGCCTCTGTCTGTTGCAGAGTCGTCCTCCTCACCGTCGCCGTTGCCGCCGTCCTGCGCGGGGCTCCGGGCTGCGGCCCGACCTCGGTGGCCGTGGGGGCTTCGGGCTTAGCCGCCGGCGGGCCGGCCATCCTTTAAAGCAGGAGCAACGGTTGCAGCTGCGTAGCGCTCAGGCCGCCGGCGGGCCAGGCCGCCTTGCATGTCTGCATACTCGTTCTACTGGGTACGGTTATGACGATGCGTGGTTGGAGGAGGAGGCCGCAGCGGGCGTGCGTAATGCGCGTTCGAGGGCGTATTGCGCGTCCCGCGCGCTCGTTTCATTTGCGAATCATAACTTGGGGGCAGTTGCGGGTGCTGGACCGTCAGAGAAAGGCCAGGTTTTATCGGCGGGTGCCGCGGTTCCTGGGCGCAGACCGTGGGCGCAGACCGCGCGCGTTTTTCATTGACGGATGATAACTTCTGCCTTACACGAGGGGTACGAGCAGTAGTAGGGTCGGGGGAAGGCAAAGCGTACTACCGCGGGCGGCAGGCTGGGGGGCGGGCCGGCGATTGCATCTGTGATGAGCCGATGATATATTTTTACAATCTGTAAGAGTACAGGAAATCATCCTTACTACCTCCGGTAGTAGTCGCCACTCGTACTCGTACTCTAAATTACAACTCGTACACATACGAGGATGACCCGGGGATCACAGTCGTCATATTATTTTCATCGGACCAGTACGATTAGTATATGTAGCGACAAAGACAATTTGCAAATGTTTGAAACACGGAGGATATGGGTTTAACCCGAAAACGCGAATCATTGGCGGGTACTGGTACTGGTACTGGTACGGTAGGTTGGATGATGGAAGTCGACATGAACGTAGCGACCATCAGTATTTATATAATAGCATGGTCGCTACTGCCTGAATAACAATATGATCCTGCGCTAACATATCAACGACAGTAGGACTGTCTTTGTAATTACCTCTTGCACATAGCCAATGTAAATAGTATTTTATACACAAGGAATATCAGCATGACATATTCTGGAGAAAGTTTCATATCAGTGCCTCCAAAGGCATTATATTTGACAGTCACTGAACCTCGTCTCTAATTGTACTTGCACCGATACCGAAGCACACACACACACACACGCTGGTGAAAGTAACGGTACGCATACATAATACATACTGGTACTGAAGAGCAACTGCTAATAAAATACAAGATGTATTTCTATTCTTACTTACCGTTATCTCACACAGGGTGTGCCAACAAGCTACACCTCACTTCAGGTATGCAAGTATGGATCGTTATTCCCCCACTCCAGTCCCCCATGGGGCTTAATATACCGTACTGCAGTCATGACGATCTTTAACAATCTGCACCCTATGTAATGGAATATTTGAATCTCTCTCTCTCTCTCTCTCTCTCTCTCTCTCTCTCTCTCTCTCTCTCATTCAGTCATCCTCACCCTAGAAACATGAAAGAAAGCAATACAGCAACACTTAAGTGTGTTCAATTTAATTACTGACTGAACCCATTATGGACCCAATCATACATGCGCCATGATTCTGAATGTTTAGTAGAGTGGCCGTTGCTGAAGACATCAAACTTCCTGTTATCTCATATTGTTGAAACTTACAGCCCATCGGCAGCCCCGCATTCACTCTGCCTGCGCTACAGCATGAGTGGCGCCGATGCTGCGATTGTCGGGCCAACTGCTTAAGCTGGCGATGTTGCAGCTGATGCCGGTTCCTGACACTCAGCCAATGTGACGTCAGCGACCGCTTCTGCCTTTGTCGTTGTGGTAGGTAAGAAGCAGGCAAGGTCTATGCCCTTGCCACCATCCGCGCCGCTTGCGCCTCGTCTTCGGGCAGCAGCTACGGCGAGAATAATAGCCAGAGCAAGGAAGACGCTGCCGACAGCTGATACAATAATTATTGATAGCCTTGGCATGTCATCATTCAATGTTGCTTCCATGCTTGAAGCGTATCTCAGAAGGGAAGTCGTATTGTCGCCGGCAGCAGAGCGCTGCCGCAACTCCGCGGTTGGAGCAGCCACAACATTGGCAGACATGGACTCCTCAAGGTATCCATCCACACCATTGGCTTGCATCAGAGACGTCATTCTTACCATTTGCTGCGTCAGTGTCTTGTGTACCAAGTATGGATCGCCCGGCCAGATGATGACTACGACCTGTGGAGCGGTACGAGCCAGCAACAGTACCAAGTTAAACATGGCGACACAATCAATCAGACATTCAGACCTGTGCTGCGAGTCATCAGTTTTAATCGAAACTACAGACGCAATCAAACACACCCATCTGTTTGCGCAGGCTTCATGATGTGACGGTTGCATCATGCTGCATTAGGAGACAGATATGTCATGATCTCAAACTTACTGTGGTCACCGTCTGCTCTTGGTATTCAGTCGTATTGCTTCCCAAATCCTGCTGCTCAGGTGCATCATCCTCCATGGCAGCAACTTGCACGGTGTGCGCAGGCGCGCCTGAGATGGTCCAGCAGAAACATAGTCAGAACGCACATGCGCCTAGTCACACACGATTTGAATATCCGTAGACGGCCGAATAATGTGATGTACGTAACGTCCGGAGGCCATACCGGTAAGGTTGGAGAACGCCGCCACAATCTGCCTTTCCTGAGTCCTCGCCAGGGTAGCATTTCCAATCTGAAAGACGACTTCATTGAATGACGTGACACCAGGAAGCTCGGCCGCATCAAGGACAGGCACCCGGTTGAATGGCTTCTCCCTTGCCTCCGCGCTGTTGATGGAGACACACTCCACAGTGCGACTGGATCGAAGCAAACTCTTCCAGTAGTTCAGCCACGAGTTATCGCAATCGTCCTCTTCATCGCTAGAGGTTTCCTCGCGTGCTGATGACCGCTTGCTGTCGTCACTCTCATCACTGCTGTCGTCCCGGGACCTCTTGTTGGAGTCCTCCTCCTCGCTGGACTCCTCACTGGATTCGTCGCTCTCGTCGCTCTCCTCTGCCTCACTGCCATCATCGCGACTGGAATCTGCGCTAAGATTGGCCAGCCACTCAGCTCGCAGCCTCTCTGCCTCAGCCTCCTGCGCCTCCATCCGGTCCGAAGGGCTCCCCCATTGTTGAATTTCCATGTACTCCCAATCAGGCGTCTGCTTGCTGGCCAAGTTTCCCAGCATTGGTCTACATGCCTTAGGAAACAAGCGGGCACACTCTGAGCACGTGGGTGCATGCCACGCGCTATCGTGATGGCAGCCTGCAAAGCGGTTCGTCTCGTCATGCTCGCAGCTCATGTCGACACAATAGTGCCTGCCATAGTAAGACCTGGAAGCCAGACACTTCATGAACCATGGGTTCTTCCAGCATGTTTGAACGCACACTTGCTGCGGCTTCACAAAAACCATGTCGTAATGCCCTGCAGCAGAATACTGCGCAGTCAAGCCAAGGTTGCGATGCAGTGGGTGTCGGATGTAGCATCTGCCACATTAAGAGTGAATCATGTAACTCATCCGCGGATACGTGTCGTGCGCCCTCACCTGACAGCACCAAGTCGTCCCAATCGAAAGCAAAATGATTGGGATGAAATTGGAAACGCGCGGGAGTGTTCCATCTGCAGTTCTGTAAACACACAAGTCGGCACATAATCATGACGCGGGTTGCGGCAATATTCCGTCTAGCCACAAAGCATAATGGGTCCAGTGGGCCGATGCGCAAGGAGGCTCGTACCTCAGGCTGGCACACGGCGGGGCACGATGTCGCTTCGGGGGCGCGGTCGCAGTACCTCCGCCCCTGCCCCGTGCACCGCTCCGGGCGTTGATAGGAACCGTCGTACGTGCAGAGGCCAACGCCCCAGTACTCGCACGGCAGGCCGCTCGTGGCCGCCGTGGCACCATGCTGTCGCAACTGGCCAAGTAGCAGCAGCAGCAGGAGTGCCGTCGTTACTCTACGCACAGAGTATCGGTGCGCCTGGCCTTTGTGGATGCTGAGACGGATTCCGTCGAGCATACTGCCCACGGTCATCTCGTAATTCCGGATCGGGGCGCTCGGTGTCGTAAAACGACAGGCGCGCGCGCCCCTCTTGCCGCTACGACGCCCTGGAGCGCAGTCCCGTGGTAGCGCCAGTGCTTTCGGCGCCTTACCACCCGCTGACTACAGCACGGCTTTCCACCCCGAAGCACACACGGAGTTGTGTACTCTATGTCTGCAGACGTGCAACACCCCGGCGAGGTGTTCGCAGCCAGGCAGGAGAGGATGTTGCTGTTGGGAGTTGGCACCAGCGCTGTACAGGTAGTTGAGCGCCGACTAGCGATATACATATCGCCCTACCCCCTCTATATGGTCGCCATGATGCCGGTCGCGCGTATCACGTATGTATCATCCGCCCATACGTCCATATTTACAGCATCGCGCCATCGCCCCGCCTCGCGATCGTTTAACGGTTTCAAACAGCCACTAGCGGTAACCCGTACTATTAATACCATGAAACCGGCGCGCGTTTCGGTGCGCTGTGCTGTCACAGATGAAAATCAATAGCCGCTAAAATTGTATAGTATCGACTAAGGATTACGTGATGACAATGTGTATTGGCGACTGCTTCAGCAAGAAATACAGGGCAGGTTTAGGGTTTTTACATGCTGATGCGCTTTCGAGATGCGCGACACGTGGCGGCGCATGTATGTGGATAATTTCTTATATAGCGCACGAAGTTTCCCTATCGTATGTCGCAGCAGGGCGAGTAATGATGCCGTAATTGGACATTATTGCCGCATAATTTATTCAGACGAAATTAACAGCGTGCATGAACCGATATTTTCTCTTCTAATGCGAGTGTTCCCAGTCCATGATTAGAGTCGTCGCAACTAGCTCTGCAAGAAGTTTAATGAAAGCCGGTCAGTTGGTAGTTTTTGCGTACTGCGTTTACAACATGGCAGCCTGAGATGATTTTTCCACCTGAATGTGTTGGGATCAGATTATAATTGCACTTAAACAACAACCGAAATAAGAATCAACTCCTCATTAACTGTATTCCTTTCAGTGTACAGGACTGACAGCAGCACACGTGTAGCGTATAAGCCCGGCTTTGGATTCGCCATGTATTAGTATTTTGGGACTCTCTCGCGGAATGAGAACAATGAGAATCTGTCTGGAAATCTATCAATCAGAAATCAGCACGTGTGCGACACAGAATCTCTGACTCGATGGTGCAGAACAATTGAGTATTGAGTACCTCGTTTGTGACCTACAAACCCCATTAAATGTCAGTTCCAGGAAGCCACAAACACCCTTGCCACCGATAGAGCAGTCTCACAAGGTGGGTGGGTGGAAGGGGTGTGGGGGGGGGGGGGGGGGGGGGGGAACGGGGCATCAGGAGAAGTGCAGGCCTTCACTCGCTACCATAACTAATTTCAATATCCGCACACAAGATGCACCCAAGTACACTGCATTGATGAGAGCGCTGTACACTCCGGGCTTTTTATATTTTCTTTCGCACTCAGGGCCTATTGCGACATGTACATCACACTCTCGCCGTCGTCGAATGAGACATGGGGACCATGCTTGCACCCTGGAGCATCTTGCTCTTCCGCTCCACAGCAGTCCCAGAATCTGCGCGGCAGGCACGCCATCAGCACGTCAGCGACCAGCGCGCGACATGGGGTGCAGCTGCCGGATGAGTCAGCAGCCGGATCTGCGCAGGCAGGGACGCACCGGATGATGCCCTTCCGGCCAGCCACAGCTTCAAGCTGATCCTCAGGCTCTGCGGACGACCTGCAGGCCGCAGCCTATGCGTCAGTAGTGCCAATCTTATGCTGTTTTCGGTAGAGCTTTATCTGATTGGCACAGGGATGAATATGCCAGTTTATCTGCATGACTGCCCAATGGCCATTTGGCACGGGCAAAAACGATTCGCATAATGCTTCCCCATGCACCCAGCGCTATACAGAGCCCCCCGTACAAAGACTGAAAACGTACACACATATATATACATATGTAGGTATGGAAGAGCTTAAGATTCTGCAGTAGACAATATGTAGTCCTAAGGCCCGGGGAACATATGGCTTAATACATGTCAGTAAAGAGTTACTAAGCCAAGGGGGGGATAGGAGTTTATTGGCCGCCTATCCACTAAGTCAATGGGCAAGTGCCAGCAGCCAACCTGCAAAAGCCAACAGCCTTTCCAACTTCTCCCCCGGTGTAGATGGCTGCATGGTATTGGCAGGCGTGTTGGTGATTCTCGCTCTTGATGAAATACCGCTTGCATCGACGGCACAGCGCACCCTCCGGCTGCTGCGCGCTTGCAGCCGTGGAGGCCCTGATATCCGCCCGTCGCGCAACCCTGTAGTGCCTTGGCAACCGCCAATCCGACGGATGGGTGCGTACGCTGTCGGGCTGCTGGGCGAGACGACCAGACCTGGACGGGAGCCGCGCCGCGATGATCGCCGTACCCGATAGGAGCGACGCGCTCACACCCGCTCGGCGCATACCGTCCTTGTGCGGTGTTTCTTTCCCCCGCCCGCCCCCGTGTTGTCCCCTTTTGTGACTGGAACCAGTCACTCCTCTGCGTTGCAGCTAATAACGCGGATGCGCTCAGTGCATGCCCGCCAAACTGGCGCTACTCGGGCGATCTCCGTGGAGCTGGAGGAACCAGAAGGGAGAAAGCGCAAGGACACATGTACGAAAATGCAATATGCTAGTCGCTACCAGTACTTAAGGATTACTCAAATGTTAAATCTCTACTGGTTTGTGATGCTCTGCAGCAGCGCGCGGGGCTACCTGTACCCGTACGCGCGGGAGGCATTTCATGAGCCGCGGGAGGCCAGCCGCGCGCGGCACGGCGCGCCAGTACCTATATACTCTACTAAAGAGGCCTGACTACTAATAAAAAATTACATGAGCTAGCTAGCGACTACTAATAGACCGTATAGATACGATGTAGAGAGTACTCGTACCCGTAACAATGGCACCAGTACTCGTCGTGCAGTCACTGTACAGGTATATTAGCCATATAGCGACTATAATATGCGTCGTATTCCCCTGACGCTCTCCCTGCAACCAAAAAGATATATAGAGCGCTATATGCGGATTTAGTTTTGCGATATACCGGTACATATTATTTTAAGGCGGTGCACTAGTACATGCTCGCAAGAGGTTTCTGATTCACGGGCTTTGACGTCTTCTTTCTGATCAATATTAAGTATTGTTACACTGAAACCGCCTACATTGCGGGTAACATACATCAGATCCGCCAGATCCCTCACCTGATACGCAATTTGCTCCGCTGGCGCCTACTTGGCTTCCAGAATGCAGAGCTGCCCCTTTCCGGGATTCATGGGTTGCCACGATACCTATCACGTGATGATTTATATACGACAGGCGCTATTACCATCTATGTTCTGGTTACGTAAACAGTGAAACCGACCGCGTTGCCAGAAACCGTCTCCTGTCAGTTTCGTCTCTTGACCCCGCACCGTGCCACCTACAAACCCTGCTCAGCGCAGTTTTGTTGTGGCCCCGACGTCAGCTCGCTGCTGGACAGACCAGTCGCCTCAAACCGAGAGCCCGCCACCCTCCGTGCAAGCTACTCACGGATGTTAATTGCCAGCATGGCGCCTACATCTGCGTTCCGCGCGTCGAGCAGCGTGGGCCGGCAGGGTCGTGCGGGCTGCCGCCACCACAGCCGTCCGTCAGCGGCCAGCAGCGGCCGGCGCCCCCACGGCCCGTCTAGGCGGCGCATCGCACCGGGAACCGCTGGGCACCAGCGCGCCGGCGCCATCGCCACGCGCGCCACCTATGGCGAGGAGGGAGAGCCGCAGCTGAGCTTGGAGTTCACTCCTGCAGGTGGGGTTCGTCTTGCTGGTACATGGCTGGGTGGACCAAAACCGGCGGTGGTTTTTCCTCTGCTGGCGCGCCAGAAGAAAAATCGGCGCGGTGGCATCGGTGGTCGCGTGAGCCCTTGACGAAGAAACTGACGTCACGCAATGACCCTGGTGTCGCACAGAGTGCGCATATCTGGACTCCACCGACACGGAGCTATGTATGCTCCCGTTTCCCGCCGAGGAGATCATGCTGCCAGGTGAGGGGGCGGCGGCTTACTATAATTTCATGTTCTCAAAAAGAAAGCCCTTCCAGGGCCCTTCGGGACGTTTCGCCCCACCGCCCGCCCTCCTAGCTTGTTACCCGTGCGCTGCATGGTAAACGTCGCGGTGTGCCGATGTCACTTGACTCGCAGGCATGGCCAAGACGCTGCACCTGTACGAGGCGCGCTACATCGCGCTGCTGGAGGCCGTGATGGAGCGCGACGACAACATGTTCGTCCACACGGTGGGTCGCCGTCCACCCGCCGAGCTCTAGCTGCCGCACCAGCCGGCGACCGTACGAGGCTGCGACGCCGCGCCGCCGAGTGAACGTCCTCACCTTCCTCCCCCCCCCCCCCCCCCCCCCCCCCCTCTCCTCCTCCTCGATACAGGTGGTCGTCAGCCCCTGGGAGCAGGGCACGGACCGGCCGGTGCCCACGCCGGGCGCCTTTCTCGGACAGGATTTTGCGCTCTGCTACAACACTCTCGTGCAGGTGCCCCGCTGGGACCTATTCGCACCAGCTCATGCTCGGATGAGGTGCCTGGCCGGAATGCAGCTACAGCGAGATGAGGGTTCACTGCGGAGCTGACCTAGGCCTGCGCCTGCTGGCCAGGTGCTGGACGTGCAGCGGCAGGACTATGGCGCTCTGGTGTCCATCCGGGGGGAGGGCTGGGCCAGCATCGGCCACCTGACGAGCACGTACCCGCACATAAGGTGCGCCAGGCGACCGGTGCGCGACGCGTGACGCGGCTGCCGCACACCGCTCAGACATCTCTCACGACCCCCTCCCCCTCTGCCCCTCTCCCTCCCGGCCAAATGTCAGCGGCTACGTGGAGCCGATGCTGGACGAGGCGCCGGCGGACCCGGACCTCGTGTTTGAGAAGGCGCTGCAGCTCAACACCATCCTCCATGTGCGTCCCCTTGGGGGCAAGGCCCCTTAACGGCCGCCCTATTGACTGTCTGCACAGCGGCCGGCCAGCGGGCTGAAGTCGCTGCCGGACTCTGTGTGCTCCCAGACGGTGATTGACCTCGGGGAGCGCATTGCGGACGAGTACGCGGGGCCCAGCGAGGTGCAGGAGGCGCTGCAGTGGGTGAAGGCAGACAGCCAGGTGCCGCATGTAGCCGCGTTGCTCCCACTGCCCTCATCAGTACCGCTATCACCACCACCACCACCACCACTATCACAATCGCAGCCGCACCACCATTGCTACCCTCACTTTCGCTATCATCACCACCACCATATCCACCGCCGCCATCTTCACAAGCCCCGCCCACGACGGCTGAGCGTCTGTGCGCCCCACCCTGCCAGATCCGCTTCTGCAAGTCCGACGACTCGGCGGTAGAAAAGGCGTCCCGGCTATCTTTTGCCGCGCTGCAGCACGTGCCCATGCTGTCGGACCTTGTACGTAGCCGACGCACATGGCATGACAGACGCCTTGCTGGGATGAGCCCCCCTTCCCAGCAGAGGGAAGGGGTCGGTGACATGCCTGCAAGCAGGGTGCGGACGGGAGCCTGACGGCCGCGACTGTGCCGGGCTTGCAGGACCAGCTGAGGGTGATGCAGGCGCGCATCCAGGCGATGGAGACGGTGGACGTGATGGAGAGGTCTGCCCCCCACCGCGCCCCCCCACCGCGCCCTGCCTCCCCTGCTCTCTCTCCCTGGCCCTCCACCTTTCTTGCAGGCATGTCACCCACCCATGGGGTGTGTATGGGGTGTATAGCGACCACCAGTCGGCCCTGACTGAGACTGACCCCAGCTCCCCCTCCCCCCCAAAACACCAAGGCTGGACATCGCCCTGGACATCATGTCGGAGATGCAGGCGACGCTGGCGGCCAAGGCCTCCCTCAAGAGCCTGGGGCTATGAGCGCGGACTGTACCATATTACCTCCATCCCCTGTGCCGCGTGTGCCACCACGACGCCACCCGTGACGGGTGAAGAGGGGGCGCCGTACTGATGGGGAAAGGCACGGGGTGCGCCCCGCTTTACTATTAACAAATTAGACAGCTTTCATTGATTATAGACATCCTTGTAATGCCGCCCGCCCCGCGCTAGAGGCAGGCCTCCCAGGCGTCGCGCGTGCTCTGCGGCAGCTCCAGCGACCGCAGGTAGGCGCGCATCTCCATGAACGTCCGCACCTGCGCGGCCGCGGCGAGGAGGTGTGCAGCGACCCGGGGGAAGGGGGGGAAGGGGGGGGGGGTAGGTCAGCGGAGGGTGCAGAACTCCATGATCACCACAGCGAGTGAGGGTCGCCCATCATTATAACAAGGATACGGGTAGCGGCGCGTTTAAAAGGAGCACTGGGAATGACGATCCGCCCTGCCTGCCAGAGGTCACGGGCAGACGAAGCCATAGCGGAACTATATCGAGTGTTCTTACTTACAGGTGGCATGCATGCCCAATCCGAGGCTCGTTATGAGGGGGTTCTTTGAGTTGGTGCGTGGACACCCGTGCCGCCACGGTGCGTTCTACCCGTAGCAAGTTGTTGTGCGCGGTTGGTAGTACCCGCGCTGGCATGGCTGCAAGTGGCCGTGGTACTTCCGGAATGATCGGCATATAGTCGCAACACTTGCTTTTAGGGTTTGGCTTCAGGGTTTTAACCCAAACCCTAAAAGAATAAATCCTTTTTAGCTGAACGGCGGACATACGCCCAACTTCCTCTCCCCTCAGCCACCTAGGGCTGCACAGGACGCTGTAGGACCTGTTCAAACGGGGACTCTGCCTCGTCTTTCTAGTGCACTGGCTGAACTACGACTCCAAGTCACGACATCTCATTACAATCCGCAAAGCACGACAGTCATGGGACAACGTGGTTGTGACCGATAGCAAGTACTTTTGGACCGGATCCCCTAAACCCTTTTTGTACAAAATCGCAAAGACAATCGGTGTGCGCGGCACGGAGGGTGCTGACAAGGTGGTTGTCGCGTGTCAGAATATGATAGAGTACCTCAAGTTCCGGTGGTGGTTGATAGAGAATCCAGAGACCGGGTGCCTGACGACGCGCGGCATTTTGCGGGAGTACGAACCGTGGATGCTGCAGTGTACGTATTGCCACTACGGGCGTCTACAAGAAGCCGACCGCTATATGGACCAATAGGCAAAAGGAGCTCACTCTGAAACATTGCAACGTGGAGAAGTTCGCCGTCAAGCAGGATACTGGTTTAGGATTTCATCCAAGGAGACGAAGTATCCGGTGCAATCCAGCGTTGGGGGGGGGGGGGGGGGGGGGGGTTCAGATTCAGACGCAGACACCGTTCCATGATCCTGGATGCCCCCCCCCCCCCCCCCCCACCCACCCGCGCGTTTAATATACGAATAATCGTCGACTCGCGGTTACAGGGCCTTGGCACAAATAATGCCTCCATCCCGGCAGCAGTAGCAATCTCCACGGGGCCCAGAAACCACCACGGCCGGCATCGCTCTTTCATTCTCAACAGGCGCCGGCGCACCTGGAAGAACCCCCCTATGTTAACCCTCAGCTTATCTTCGTCTGCATTCAACCTATAAGAACATTCGCTATACTTCCGCTGTGACTCCATCTGGATGTGACCTCTGGCAGGCGGGGCGGATTCTTATTCGCGGTGCTATTATTACCGTGCCGGTGCCCGCAGTTGCAGTGCCAAACGCCCTTTTCCCAACAGGAACACCAGAAGCCGCCTGCCTTTGCCGGGCCTTGAGCACACCGTAGCAGGTATCATTCATCTCAAGAGTTTTCTAAAATGTATGCCGTCCATTTTACTCACTTTGCGGGTGGTCCTGGGGCACAAGTTACCGAACAGGCATGTCAATGCAGTACATGGCATGCTGATGCCGCCGCGGACGGAAAATCTCCCCGGGCCGGAGACTGCCTGATGCAGGACCCCCTGCCCCGCCCCCAGAACCCATACTTGCAAGGAGCACTCACGAGGAGCGCAGGTACACCGCAGAATGGTGGTAGCGGGGAGGGGGGGGGGGGAGCGCACCCCGATGCAGAAGCAGCTGCTGTGCTCGGGGTGGTGCTCCAGCCAGTGCTCGCGCGCCAGCTCGCTCAGCGTCTCCTGCTTCTCGGTGAGGCTGAGCTTCTTCAGGGCCGCCCAGCTGGCCGAGTCCATGTCGCCCTTCGAGGTGAAAGGGTGGAGGATGGGTTAAGAGTGGAGGTAGGTGGGTTTTGGGGGGGGGGGGGGCTCATAGTCAGACCCTTATCCATCATTTCGTGTGCCAGGCGGACAGCTTACCAGGAGCTGACCAAAAGGGGGGGGGGGGGGGGGGGGGGGGTCAGATCCCACCTGCTGCGTGAGGCCGATGTTGAGTGCGTCCGTTGACGTGATGAACGCCTTGCCGTCCTCCGCCTCCTCGTCCAGGGCCAGTTGGTCCACCTGCCGTGGCAGTGCGTGTCGCCATGGCGCGATGAGCACCCCTGATTCAAATGACGCCTCGCTGTTGGAGGCGGTGGTCAGGCAGCTGGGGGAGGTCCCGAGACACTGGGGTGCTTCGGGGGGCGAGAGGGGGCGCACGACGGCCTTGAAAAACAGCAGCTGCGGCTGTGAGAAGCCGGACGGCTGGTGCTGCAGGCTCTTGGACGCGTCGTCGATGACCTTGTTCACAAAGCCAACCCACTTGCCGCCGTCGAACTGCGCGCAGGCGGCGGCCACGGCGGCGTCAGCGAGCCCCCCCCGATGTCGTGTACGACATGCCCCGAGCCTCACAGCAGGCGCGCACCATGCTGCTCATCGTCCGGATTTCAAAGTGGGCAAAGTCCAGCTGCTGGTTGACATCCCCGACGAAGGACAAGTACTCGCTCTCTGCAGCGCGATGGCGAGGTGGGGGTCGGGGGACACGCGCCCTGCTGAGTTGGCGCCCGTGAACACGCCCCGCGGGCAGACGCAACCTAGTGTTTGCTGGCTCACTGCAGAAGGATGGCTTTCAGCCAGTTAAAAGAAACAAACGAAATAGCGTGCGTAAATGATATAATTGCCCGACCCCACTGTCGACGGCTTATTATTTTGAAATTCGGCGCCCTTCTCTCGCCGCCTCGGCGGCCGCAACCGCACCTGAGCTCCGGCGCGTCAGGCTCTTGAACAGAACCCGCGCCTCCTCTTCCTTCATGCAGCCCCTGGCCATGACGGCTTGGATGAACGCGTGCCGCAGGATCTGGTCCTCGTTCGCCGTCATCGCGCCTGCCTCGTCTGCCGCGCGCCCAAACTCCGCGCCTGCCGGGAGGTGTCGTCGGTCGGGAGGGGGGTGGAGTAGTGGCTGCGGTCGGCACAGGAGAGTGAGCTAGTGCTGCGGGCTGGCTGCTGTAGCGTTGTGTATGGGGGAGGTGCTGGCAGGTGGGAGGTGATGGGACTTCACGGCGCCGTGTTTCTGCGAGTGGCTGCCAGTTTACCTGGGCACAGCCGACGATCGAATCCGCGGGTTCGCAGTCCTTCGTGGCCAACAAGGTACATCCCTTGTCCGCTCGGTAGAGCGGTCGTCTCGTGTGCGAGAGGTACCGGGTTCGATTCCTGGCCGATGTATTTCGGCAATATCGGCCCGGCGTGTCCCGGGTTTCCTCGGTTGATGCATTAGCCCTTCGGGGTTCGAATGAGGCAATGGTCTATGGGCTATGCCAGACCTACGACTGCAGTTGGCGCACGAGGTCAAGTGCTGGGGCGGCTTCGGCCGATGTCCCGGGGCGAACTTTAACTTTAACTTTTTCGTGGCCAACCGGCGCTGGCCCGCGAGTTTGAACTCGGACCTGATTACCCAGTACGGTTTCAGAGCCCTGTCTTCAACCCTAGATACTTTCAAACCCTATCTCACTATCCCTCGGGCTTTTCGTTTTGGACTAAAAAGGTACATATTAACGACCGCAGCAAAGTCGCTAACTAAGAGCTTGAAACATCTTGCACCATGGTCAGTTTTGAATTCGACCAGAAACGGTGCGAGAACAACCCGGAAAAAGTAAAAGTCAGGATTACACCGATGAACCTTCCTGTATCTCCATATATGAACAGTAGAAAGGAAGGCACTCACCGGTGTTGGCGGCGGAGTGTTGTTTACAGTTCATGGAGGTGTGTTGTAAACTCACCTTGTGTAAACTCAAAATATAAATTCGAATAGAAAAAGCGCTACCTACTGCCCTACAGTACAGGTAGCTACAAAGGAACAGGTACGAGTCCGTTCCAGTACGAGTAGTAACCCTTCCGCATTACAGGTACCGGTACTGGTGTGAATTACAAAAAGGACAGTTCCCCAGAATTCGAGGTACTGGTAGTGACCCGTATTGGCAAATTGAAGGCGGTTAAGATTATTTGCGACCAACGCGATAATGTACGGTAACCCCCCGATCATATACGGCGATTATACCTGTACTCGCAGCAATCGATCATATACGGCGGGTGTGAATTGGTCCGGTAAGTATCCGGTCATATTGTCCCTCCTGCGCCCCGCATCTGATGTAAAATTTACTCCTGGCCCGCCCCGGCTTCGGCTACTTGGCTGCCACGTTGCAGCGGCAGACGATCTGGCGACCCACACGCACACCTTGCTGCGCTCCCCGGTCCTCCTCGCCCTCCGCCCACACACACCTCTCATCAGCTGAGTCTCACACCACCATGATGTCCGGAGCACTCACTACCTGCCGCGCCTTCGTGGGCCGGCAGCAGCCAGCCGCCTCGCCGTCTCGGCGCCGCGTCGCGTCCGTCCGTCCGCTGGTGGCCGCCCACCACCCGAGAGGTGCCCCCCCCCCCCCCCCCCCCCCCCCCTCCCTCCCCCCCTTCCCCACCCAAAGCCCAATCTCTCCATCCCCAATCCGCGCCTCTAGATACATGATTCCCGCACCCGCTCCAGGTTTTTTCGCGCTGGTGAGCGGGGAACATCGGGCATGGTTTGGCTCCAGGGGGTGGGGGTGGGGGGTGGGGGGGGGGGGGGGGGGGGGTTCGGTCTGAGCTTCGCTGTGCTGTGTCCATGCCTACCCGGACCAGGCGATGTGTCCCAGCCAATGAGGCGGCAGGCGCTGCCGCTGCCCTCCCGCGCGACTCCGGCGCGCGTGCAGCGCGGCGGGCCGCTGCGGGCCTCCGGGGAGGAGGAGCCCACCCCAGGTGTGTGAACTACTCGCGCCATCCGCCCATCGGCCGCCAACTTCCGCGCGGCCACGGCCCTCATCTCGTTAACTGCACCGGGGGCGGGCCCATCCCCACGCCGGGCGCAGGCTTCAAGAAGAACACCGAGTTCGGCTACTCTCGGAAGGATATACTCCTGATCGGCTTGGGGTTCCTGGCGCTGGGCTACGGCATGTACTATGGGCTGCAGGCGACCGGCATGGAGGCGGGCATGGCGGGCAGCTGGGTGCAGCTCATTGTCATCCTGGGCATGATGGTCGGCTGGCTCTTCACCTACCTCTTCCGCGTCGCCAACAAGGTGCAGCGCGCCGCCACCCCACCCCCCCTGTGCTGCGGGGTCGCCCTGGCAGGGCAGGGCACAGCAGCTGGTAGATGGCAGCTGGCGGTGGGACCTGGGCACGAGCGCAGAGGGCTGCTGTGTCTGCTGGCTGCACGGGGCATCAGGCCTTGAGTGTGGGAAGCGTGGGTCGCCTGGTCAGACCACCCAGGGGCCTTTTGCATTGAATTGTGGCGCAGCTGGGGCGACATGGACACCCACGCGATAGGGGCAGAGGGCTGCCTTGGGCTGGGCTGGCGGCTCCTGTGGCAGCAGCAGCTGAGAGGGTGACGGCGCGCGCAGGAAATGACGTATGTGCAGCAGCTGGAGGACTACGAGACGGCGGTGATGGCGAAGCGCATGGAGGAGATGCCGGAGTCGGAGCTGGAGAACATGCTGGAGGAGCTGGAGGCGGAGAAGGCGAGGAAGGCGGCGAAGCGTGCGGCAAAGGAGTGAGCAGCGGTGGCCATTGGGAACCGGTGGCGACACGGGATGTTGGTACCACGTCACATCAAACCGCGCTGCCCGAGTCGTTGCATGCTTGCATGGCTCCCCCCCCCCCCCTTCCCCTCCGCCCCAACCCCCCAATCCAATCTTGCCAGTTTTCAAGCTATTAGCAGACGAGAAGCCAGCCATGTGCGCTGTGAGTTGGGCTGGGATTTAAGCCAACCTACCGAAGGGATACTGTTTCTGCATGCCGCCCTTCGAAGGCCAAGGGGTTTGTGCATTTGTATGGTATGAGAATCCCTTGGAGTGCAGTGAAGTTAAAGATACTTACAACTTTGTTCCCGCCCGTCTTCCAGCTACACAGGCCAGGTGTCCTCCGGCCCGCCTGCATGTACCCGCATAGGGCCGGCCGTACCCCGTAGCATGCAGCCCTCTGAAGGCCGAGCTTGGAGTGTATTGAGTGATCCGCCTTGCGTGTCGTCGCAGAGGGGAAGATGGGGAGTGCAATGCGGCCTTTGTCATGGCGCGGCAAAACCGCGGGGAAGTGAGTAGATTGTGGTGCTTTGGACTGGCCTGTGTGATGGCGTTTGGACCATGGGATACGCGTTGAATAAAAAACGGGAGGTAGTGAGATTTGTACCGCCTCATCCTTGTCTGGCCATTTATCCCACCACGACTACCTACCCGTATAGCCCCAGATAGGCAGCGTTATGTGAGACCGTACTTGTGTTGCCATCAAACTCAACAATAAGCAAGCAAAGCGAGCGAGCGGGATGATATACATAGCGACTTATCGAACTACATGTACGCGGTACTCATTCTGGCTCTGGCTTCAGCATTGGTATTGCCCTGGACGGCTGCGCGCCGGACTTGATTACGTGGCCGCCAGTGTCCCACAGCATCTCCATCAATGCGTAGGTCATGGGCTTCCTGATGGGCGGCGTGTTTCTGGTGGCGTTGTCCATCTTCCTGTGGAATAGCTTGGGTGGCAATCAGGGCCAAAACTGTAACACCGACGTGGGCGCCAACCACGAGACTGTGCTACCGGCGCGTGCGTGCTCCTTTCTGGCGATCAACACGCTGTTACTTGGAGCTGCACGCGTACAACTGCCACCACCAAACTGCTATTCTGGCAGTCGCCCTGGAATAAGAAGGCCCTGATAGGGTCGCTGATCATCAGTTCCCTCATCTGCGCGCCTCTGCCGTACGTGCCGTACCTGAGCACCAAGGTGTCCAAGCACTACAGGGGATCTTGGGAGTGGGGCATGATTACCTGCATGGGCGTGACGTTAATTGGGCTGTGCAAAATTTATCACATGGCTGCCGATGCCGCCGCTTGACCCGTACACGGACAAGCCTGATGTGTCCATGAAAGTGGACAAAATCGCAACGGCGTTCCAGGTGCAGCTACATCGACATGCGGCTATGGCTGAGTGACGACCTCATTATACGCAATACACGAGCACCAACACACCAACGCAGACCGTCAATGCTTCGAATATGGATATTTTTATGCCTATACAAAATGTACGAGTACCTGAAGGGGGTTTCAGATAAACTCGCTCTCAAGATCAGGGGGGGGGGGGGGGGGGGGGGGCGCATTTCGTTCAGTAGTGGTGGGGGACCGTGCCCTGTTTTGGCTGACATGTCCCCAGCAATAAGTGAACAAGTTACTGGCATGTGGCACTTTACGTGACATTAAATAACATTGTCATTTGGCCCATCCACTGTGCAGTGTGCTGTGCTTATTGGTGTAACAGAGTGCTGGAGGCATCATGAAACCCGCAGGACATGAAAGAACATGACTGTAGTAAACATGATTGCATTTGGTCCGCCGCTCGAGATGGCGAGGGACATCAGTGTTGAATATGGGAATGGATCACTCCGCCGGTCAGTGCTGTGTAATAAATGGCGCCACATAGATCGCTAGCTGCGCAATGAATTCAGCACACTTTGCGACAGGCGGCTGCAGCATGCTCAGCGTACTGCTGCCTGGGGGTGCACTGTTGGGCGAGGTGAGGCATGGCTGTAGTGCCACTTGTGGTCCTGGGGAGAAGATGAAGGGGATCAGGGATCACGACACACTTGCACTCTTTTGGGACAGGCAGGGCACGCAGGTCATTGCGCCTTCACATCTGCACGGAAATAGAAAACATGCTAATCATGCAATCACACCCGGGAGTTGGTCCACTGCTGGAGATAAGTGCGAACAAATTCCCCGGGGTAGTGCGGCCAGTGTCGGTGAAGATGTTTGTTTTCAGTATCGAGAGTTATTCGTATCCTGTGTATCAGTGTTGAATATTATGTATTTGTATCAAGGTAAGCTATCAGCGACTATTGCTGTGTTATTGCTGAAAATGTAGTGCCGCTCAAAAGTGCGAGTCCAGCGCCTCCACATCCTCCTCCGACAGCCACTTCATTTTGGAGATGCCAATCTTGATGGGATGCAGCATACCAATGGCCAGAGGGAACACAAAGCCCGCCGGCGAGCGCATCAGGACCAGCACGGCCACCAGCAGCACCAGCTGAATTGCCGTCCAGGCGTACGCCTTCCACATCTTCACCTTGCAGTACGACTTGTTGGGCAGCTTGGTCTTGTCCGTGATGGGCAGGAACAGGCGCTCCCAGAACTCGTTGCCAGCCAGGTTGGACCACCCATTGTACATGAACAGGCCGCGAAGCACCGCCAGCGGGATGCTGGCCAGGGCGGAGCGCAGGAACAGCAGCGCCAGCATGATGAGCAGATGGGTGAGGAAGGCGGTCACGCGCTGCTCCAGGCATCCCGTGATCTGGGTGCCAGTAGGCAGTGCCAGGATCTCCAGGGCGGAGGACGCCTCCTGGTGCACCGCCTTGAGCAGGTCGCGGTGGCTCTCGGTCTTGCGCAGCTCACCCAGCTTGACCCCATCAGCACCCACGCTGTCTCCGCTCTTCTCCACACCTGCCTCCATGTCAACCAGGCTGCGCACCCTCTGGAGTGCCATCATGGACTTCTCCTCCAGCACCGCCTCAGAGTCCTGCTCCTCGCTCTTCTTGCCTCCCTCATCGCCGAAGAAGCATAGCGCGCGGCAGTGGTTCAGGGATGGCACCGTCGCGGACACCATCCAGGGGCAACCCACCAGGGACAGCGCAATGGTGCACAGGCACAGCGCCAGCATGTCCATGTCGTAGCCGTAGCCCTTCTTCAGATTGTGCTCCCGGGCATTGACCAGGCGCACAGTGATGTTCTGGTCGAAGAAGATGACGATGAACGCAAACAGGCCGCCCACAGCCGCCAGGCCGATGCCAGCAGCGTTGATGTCCGACAGGTCCGTCAGCCAGGGGCGCACGTCCGTGCCCAGGGTGGTGGCGGTGATGTCGCCACCGGCGAAGGGCAGGAAGTCCAGGTCAATCTTCTCGATGCCGTAGTGTCCGATCAGCAGCCACGAGATGCCCAGGCCCAGGAAGATGGCGATAACGGGCGCGAAGTCCGCCACGCGGTTGCGGACCCACTGGTTGAATAGGCGCCCGTTGCGGCAGCCGCGGATAGAAATCGCCGAGAAGAAGGTCACCAGGCCGACGAACAGCCCGGTCTTGGCCTCGCCGTGCGACACCGTGGGGTCGGCGAACAGTGCGAAGAAATAGCGCACCGCCTCGTAGATGAAGATCACCGACACCAGCACGGAGAACAGCTCCTCCGTGAAGCGGGTCACGATGCGAATAGCGTTGGACAGGCTGAACATCGCGCCGAGAAATAGGTACAGCGAAAGGAACAGGCCAGTCCACGCGTAGAAAGGCAGGAACGACACCCCCACGAGAGCACCCATACTACGCAGCGCGATGATGTACGCCGCGATAGGGCCGGTGGCGCCCATGATAGTCAGCGGCTGGCCGCACAGAAGGGGATATATCATGCCCAGGGTGGCGGTCGCCAGGAGCGTCTCGGTGGCGCCCATGTAGCCGTCCGTGGCGTCGCCCAGCAGCGCACCGAAGGCGACGGCGTTGGCGAGGGCGCCCCAGAAGATGTACAGCACGGCGGTGATGGACTTGGTGTGGAGGCAGTCCTTGATGTCGCTCCAATACCAAGGCAGCTTCACGCGGAGGTCCTCAACGAAGCCCTTGCCGAAGCCACGGACGAGGGGGATGTTGTCCTCATCGCGCACGACGGGCGCCAGAGGCGACATAGTCTCAAGCTTGCGGTTCGCCGAGAACGAGCGGCACCGACAGAACAGCACAGCAAGTTTGCAAGGCCCGAAGAAGTCAGACGGTATGGCTGGCCGACTTAGCAGAAGTTGTGACTATCCAGGCTGGAATTGTGCTTGTATTTATAATGCTTGGCACTCCTGGCACCGTTTGCTGCACCGAAGCGGGGGGGGGGGGGGGGGGCGGCAGGGGGGCAGAGCGGCCAGCGTGATCGTCCGTACAGGTTTATCACCGAAAAATATAGAAAATTGAAGTCACATACTAGTAGTCCGTACAGGTACCCACGCGATCAATATCAAAGGCAATTGTACGAAACCCATTCTCTCAACCCAGCGCATGTCCGGCGGACGTGCAGACTCTTTAATACGCGGTCAGACGACGGTACCATCCATGGTACATGTACTTCGGTACAAATACGGATTTGGCGGAGATATTTTTGCAGTACGGTAGGATACTAAGCGGCGCTTCGCGCCGGGGATTTGTGGAGGTGCCCCTACCTCTTGGGTTGAGCCTGGTGCGGGATGCGGGCCGCTTTTAGCCGGCTTGATCTTGTTGATCTGTTGATCTTGTAATACTGTTGTTTCCGGGTAATACTGCTTTTAGCGTTAGATTTGTCAGTAATCTATTTTTAAGAGAAGTATTAATTAATTTGTAAAACAGATTAAATTTGCAAGCCGCGTAAAAGCGGGCCGCTGACTACTGGTGTGCATTACAAAAAGGCCAGTACCCAACCCACCGCTAAAATTTGTATTACCCCCCCCCAAAATAAAGCAGCACTACAAGATCATATGCGATACGAAGTCCCATAGCATGTCGTGGTCATTGTACTATGCGGTTTCCGTTCCCGCCATGCGGCGGTACCTCTTGTAATCTGGGCTTGCCCTTTTTGGCATGCCCCTGGCCTTCCTTTTCCGGTTCATGTAATGCCCGAAATCTTTGTGCTAAAATCCGGTATCCTCCGCATCCCTGGTTGGTTTTGCTAAATTTCAGATTGGGTGCCCCCCGTAGTCCGGTGACAGGGTATATGCAGGTATTTTCCGGACAATTTTCTCCTGATGGAGCCAACGTCTGAATGACCCCGTGCAACCTTTTTGCCGAACCCGGAGAATTCCGCAATTCCGAAGATTAGTACAACTCTTTTTCTGATAATTATGGCAGGTGCCTCGGTTGCCATGACTTATCCTCATTTGACCGATGTGAATTCCCGTCACCCGACTTTGGATCTACTTTTCTCCGGCGCCCCCGCGGTCCGATAAGTCTTGATTTTTCATTCCCCATGCGCATATGGTGGTGATCCCCCCCAGGGTTCCTGTTCACATCCTGCGGTGTCTGCATTTATTTATCCTTTTTTAAATGCCGAACTTGATCTGTTTTTGTCTCCCGACTTAGTTGGGGTGGTGTGGTACATACCCTTCCTAGGGTCATCATACTCTGCCCTCAACTTCTGCCTCTTGTCCGCCTAGGCCACTGCTACAACCCCTAGGGCGGGATGCAGTTTATCTGGCCTCTTTGCTGCTGTTGGTAATCTTGCTGAAATACACGTTGATCTTCCCAATTTATGCCCCAATTTGGGTTTCTTAGCCCTTTTGGTGTGTATTTCGGTGTTGATGTTGTTTGCAGTAATTTTCCCTATATTCCCAATTGCCTTTTGCTTGCCGGAATATATAACATGGGGGCGAAGGAGGCTGACTAAATGCCATTGCCGCCTTCTGATCTCCGCCCCCTAGGGCAGTCAAGACTGGGCGCAGTCCCTGCGAGTGATGCAGCGCAGCGACTTTCTGGCGCCTCAAGGCGTGAGCGACTGGGGACGCGGCGCTGGCGGCAGTTCTCCGCTCTCTGCGGTGGCGGCTGCCCCGCCGGCTTCCGTGCAGCAGTATGCCCTTCGCTCGGCTGCTGCCCGGACTTCCGCTGCGCGGGTGGCCTCCTGTTGCGAGAGGCATGTGACTACGCAGCGCCGTCGCGGGATTCTGCGAGAATTCGAGGCATGGGCGAGCACCGTGCCTCCGCCGTTGACTCCTACGCCGGAGACCTGCACCGAGTGGGATGTGTTAATATTCTTCGCGGAATATGGGCATCGCCATCATCATGGGCGCAAGATGATGCGTGACGGGAGCCGACCTGCTTCCCCGGGATATCTGCGGCATGCCGTGTCGCAACTGGCGACAGCCCTACGTGAGCTGGGCGTGCCTAAGCATGCCAACCCCGTGTATGCCGTGAGCGTCGTCAAATACATGGGTGGTTATGAGCGTGCCCTGGTTGAGCTGGGGTACGTGGAGAGTGGCGCCGTGCCGTTGGACTATGCGACCCTGGCGGAGCTGGTCCAGTTCATGGATGGTCTAATCTTGCGGACTACCGCGGACTTGGTGATCATTGCCGCGGTGCATCGCGATGTTTGCATCGTGTTGTATTTGTGGGAGACCGCCGCCCGTGGTTTTGAGGCCGGCACCATGGAACTGACACATTTCCTGGTGCGCGGTGTGGATCTGCGCCCTGCGTGGGGCGCGATCGTTGCCGGTCGTTTGACCGCGGATGACCGTGTTTTGGCAGAGCCCCGTTACGGGACCAAGGGGAACCTTACCGCTCACAGCGGCGTCATGGAGCTGGAGCTGCTGCCCCCGGGCAGTGAGTCGCTTTGCCTGCTCCGTCGGCTAGCTAGGCCGGTATGCGACCGCCATGGCTGATGCCGGGTGGCCTTTGGCGGACTTTCTGTTTCGTCCCCTGGCCGCTGGGCGTCCGGCTGGATGTCGGGCCCATGGCATGAGCCATGCCGCTATGAACTTCCGATTCAAGGGGCACTTGCGTGCCGCTGGTTTGTATAAAGGCCACACGTTGCACAGTGTGAAACGTGGCCGTTTGCAGCATGACGTTGTTGTGGAAGGTGAGAGTGTTGCGTAGGCTTCCCATGGGCGCCATCGCCATGTGAGGACAACATTGGGCTATGTGCACCCCACCCGTCATCGGGATCGGCTAGTGCAAATGGAACTAGGATCTGATGATGAGGCTAACTCTGATGCCGAGGATGAGTTTTTCGACGCCTTTGAGTCCTTAGATCTAACCCCGTGATGCTTAGCGCGCCTCGCGCCATGTTGTAATCCAATCGCTGTTGTCCCAAATGATCAACATCGCGACAACCTCATAACTTGGCTGGGATTTGTATCCCGCCTCGCGCGCCTTGCGCGGAACCCGTGAGCCCGGCTTGAACAGCAATTGGTTTGCGCCTCCGGCGTCTTGCTTTGGCAACGTAAATGCGCCGCGGACTGGGAGTGCGCTAAGCATTGCCCCGCCGGCCTGCCGCCCAATCTGGGAATATGAGCACTGCGTCGGCGCGTTCATAAATTAGTTTTTGGATGACGCGTGTCATGTGGGTGAACGGTCCGTTGACCCAGCAGAGCGGCTTAGGGACCGCTGACGTGAACCACGCTTGTGTGAACCCGTCGATGCCTGACGTGCCGGGGCAGAGAGCTCGAGAGGAGAAATGCTCAGATTTGGCGGTGACCTCGTCGCCGAAAACGTCCAGAATCTGTTTCTGTTGGAATGCGATGTTCGCCACCGCCCAGCGTTGCTAGATGAGCTCGGTGTGCCATGGACTGAGCGCCCATTGCGATGGGTCCTCCTTTTTGGACTCATCGTCTGCGCGTTGCATGAGGGCGTGCTCGCGTGGCAGCCACTTGATTTGCAGATCGATGTCGTGCAAGAGGCAGAGCTGCCCTATCTCGCACACGATGTGAAACACCCGTGGTCCGCCTCGCATGCGCCTGATGTCTGTCTCTGTATTCTGGGAGTCCGTCAGGTAGAGCATGGCGGAGTGGCGTAGCAACTGCGGCATCCAGATCAGTGCGATGCGGAGAAATGCCAATAAGCAATCGAGCTCCCGCTCGGTGTTGGAATAAGACTGGTCCTCGGCGGCTTTTCGTAGCGCCTCTGTGAACGCGGTTAATTTGGAATACCGGTGTGCCCCATTGCTGGAGCTGCTCGTGTGACGGGACTGCCCATATGTCGGGATCACCCTCGAAGTTTCCGTATGGGTTAACCACCCTTGCGCCGAATCCGATGGCTGATGCGTCCCCGCATATGATGAGTCCCTGCTGGCGCTGCCAGATGCGCTTGCCATCTCCGACCGCCCCGCCGGGGCTGGAACTGCTTTGCCTGTCGGGCCCGTCGCAGTGCGCTTTGCGGCTGACGACTGGTTGAGGTTGTTTTGGTCCCTGGATTCCTGCTGGGGGTTGCGACCTGGCTGGGTGCGCCCCCGGGGCCGCGCGTGGCGGCGCCGGATCTGTGGGGGTTGGGTGCTTGTTAACCGGGGAGTCTGCATCATGATCTGGACCAGGCGCGCGGCGCTTGTGGTCTCTGGTAGTTTGATCTGGGTCCGGCCGATCCGACGGCGGGGAGTCCCGATTGAATATGGTTGTTCATAGTCTGATGGACAGATTTGCGTCCCATCCGTCTCCGTAGAATTCGCACCGCTCCGGCGTTGTGAGGAGGTCGGTGTTATCGGTGATTAGCTCTTCTGGTTGAGCTGAGCTGCTGCGGCATCTGGCCTGCAGATTGTAATTTCTGGGGAACCCCATTGAGAACTCGATTTGTTGGACTGGCGGCTCCGCTGGTATCCATGCGCCGCTTGGTTGATCGCGGGTGAGAACTACTCCCACGCCGTGTCTGCCCGTCCGTGCCGGTGGCGTTTGAAAGCGTATGAGTCCTTGGAGCGCATATATTTGGGTGACATTTTCACGGGACTACCCAAGGTGTTGTGCAGATAGCGCGGCGTGATGTGCCATGATTCCACTGTCTGCAGCTTATAGTTGGGCGGCAGACATGCTTGGAGGGATCGGATCATTGGGACTGGGGTCCAGCCCTGGATGGAATCGAACTGGTCCTCCCTCCCCATGTTGGAGAAGAGCATGGTTTTGCGGTAAGCGCTTGGTCCCGCCATTGCCGCGTCCGGTTGCACCGGGTTTCCGAGCAGGTGGGTGAACACTTGCTTGGCCTCCAAGATGAGCGGTCGAGTATCCGTCTCGAAGATGGGTGATGTTTCCAGTATCCACGCGAACGGCGTGTCGCCAGGTGTTGTGGGCTTCCACCCTTCCGCCATGTTGGCGCTGCGGAGGGCCCGCATGACCACCATGAGTTTGAACATCAAACCCGATCGGTGGCCTCTGAGACCCAAACCGTCGCCAGCCAGCGACGTGTCCACGCACAGTATAGTTGCGATCGCCAGGCTCAGCAATGAGTCCTTGATCTGGCTGGACACGTACTCCGCCTAGGCGGCGAACTCCTTGATATCCTTAGGGTAGCTCACTCCCAATCGCTGAGCGAGTTGGCGTCCCATTGCGATGGTGCATCTCGCATGAGCTGCTGGAGCCTCCAGGCCGTGAGATCCTTGGCTCTGTCGTTGATGGCATTGCATATTGTTTTTTGAACTGTCCTCCTGCTGTGTGGAGAGCTATAAAATGGCACGATCTGGCCAGCGCATGTATCGAGTACAGAAAATCCTTCTGCCTCATGCATGAACTTTTTGGAGTCCTGAACGCGGCCCCACGCGGTAGCTGTTTCTAGCAGGGATCCATGTTGACTGAGAATGCGCTGCATGACTGGATCCATGTTGCCCATGTTTGGAGCTGTGCGTAGCCGGCACAGCGAACAT
>VCJN01003314.1:0-104499 GCA_006384855.1 Tetraselmis striata | reverse complement strand
CCTAGCCCCTCCTTCTTCCAGTGGGCTATAGCTAAGACAGCAGCGCCCCCCTGCTGTCCCTACCTAAGTCAGACCCATCCCATAAATAGCTCAGCAGGCACGCTAAAGCAGCCAGAGGCGTCCCGCCTGCTGCTACTGAGGTGTGATGAGGGAGGGGAGCCAACCGAATAGCTATATGGTGCTCAGTATTTATGCACCTCTGAGCCGGCTAGCTTGGAGGGGTGGGGGCTGCAATAATGCCCTCCATTTCTCAAATATATATATTTTTCTTTTTGGCACAGTATACTGCGTTTAATGGCATGATGACTTCGTCTCGTGCCTGTACCAGTACCAAGCCCGCGGGTCGGGCGATACACTGTTTGTAATACTTGCGGGGAATTGAGTGCGGTGAACTCGAAAAAATGCATTCCGGCATACCGGCTAGAAACGTCCGTAGTTCTTGGGTGGCGGTGCTGACAGTCTCGGGCGTAACTTCCAGCTTGGGGTTTGGGTGCCTTGCCTGCGGAGCATCCGCATACGATCCACCTGCGGCTGCAAGGGGGCCGTCCGGCGTGGGGGGCGGCGGGGGCGATGAGGCTCTGGGCTGGTGTGTGCTGGATGTGGGGTTATGCTCGAGGGGTTGGTGGCTCGGAGGCCTCTCTTGTCACGGTGGGGGCTTGGGCTGCGGCCGGTGGAGCCGGCTCGGGGGTGCGGAGCTGGATCGACGCTTGTCGCCGGCTGCTCGACTGCCGGTGGCGAGTCGCTCGTCGCTGTATGTCCATCTCCGTGGCTTGAGGGGCTGCCGCGGCCGGGGCGTGGGCCACTTGTAGCTGGGTAGTTGGTGGTGGCTGGAGCTCTTGGGGGAGCTGGCCGTGGTGCATCGCCGACTGGGTCGGCTGTAGGCGGCGCGGGTGGTGATCAGTCGCGATCTTCTCCCGCCCATATAGGTGCGTGATACTGGCTGCGACGAGTTTCGCGTCGGATCCCGTGTTAGTGGCGAGTCCGGCTCTACTCACCCCTGCCGGAGCGGCGGCAGCCGGTATAGGGGCGCGTCGGGTCACCGCCTGGACGTTGTGGGTTGATGTGTATACCCTGAGATTGGGGCCGAGGGCACAGATCGGGTTCCGGAACTCACGGTTGCGGCGCAGGTCGACCCCCGTCGCACGGTTGCGGGTCGCCAGCTTGCCGAATAGCATGGCGACTTGCGTGGCACAGTCGGTATCAAGGGGAAGATTCGATTGGGGGCTGGCGGGACTGGCCGCTCGAGACGCGGAGGCGGCGGCGGACAGCAGGGTGGGAGGCGGGTGTATGTGAATTTTTTCGCGGCAATGGTTGATGGGGTCTTGGGGGTTCGGCTCTGCCGCTGCGCGGCGTATCGATAGTGGCGCCGACCTCGGCCTCCTGGTGTTCCTCGGGTCTGTTGATGTTCATGTTGGCTAGCTGTTGTGGTAGTCTCCTGTGGAGCCTGTTCCTTACGCCGCGGAGGGCGCTGGCGTCAGTTAGCCTGGGGCGGGCAGCCGGTGGAAGTCGGGTGCCTGCGATTTGTTCCGCAGTGATGGCGGTTCGGATCTTGGGAAGTTGGGTCTTGCCGCCGCGCGGCGCATCGAGAGCGGCGCCGACCGCGGCCTTCAATTGCTCCTCGGGTCTGTTGATCTCCATGGTGGTTGTAGTGATGATCTCATGTGGAGCCTGCTCTTCACGCCTCTGTGGGCGCTGGCCGTCAGTTGGTTTGGTGGTGGGTCGTCCGGTCGTCGGGCGGTCCCCCGTTTCACAGGAGTACACTATCATCACCAGTAGAGCCGCGCCGGCTCGCCCGGATTTAGTACATAAGCAGTACTTCGCCCGGTGTTAAGGGCCGGCTGGAAAGTGAGAAGTTTAACAGTCAGCAGAGCAAGCGCATCGGTTGCTCCTTCATTGTGACTACCACTAAAACCATCAACCGGCCCGGGGAGCACACACGCTCAGAAGCTTGTGACAATCGCCTAGCATGGGTCGTTACCGCAATTTATTGTAGGGCTGGAGCATGGGTTGTGCCCCGGTCTGAATGGTGAAGCTCATGCCCTCAAACCCGACCGCCGAGGCATCATCCTCGACCAGCCGCTGCCTCAAGAGGTACGCAACACTATCCCTCTTTA
Organism: Tetraselmis striata; assembly: GCA_006384855.1. Taxonomy (NCBI): domain Eukaryota; kingdom Viridiplantae; phylum Chlorophyta; class Chlorodendrophyceae; order Chlorodendrales; family Chlorodendraceae; genus Tetraselmis; species Tetraselmis striata. The sequence goes on along the minus strand of VCJN01003314.1, from coordinate 102,385 downwards.
CATGCGCAAGGGGAGGTGCATCTACATCGAAATGGAGGGCATGCTAACAGCTGATTTTCCGGACATCACCATCGAGAAGCGCCAGATTCGCAACACAATGCACAGCCTCAGGAATAACAACAACAGCAATAACTAACGCCACTAGGCAGGGTAGGCGTCTACTTGAGAGGTTGCTCCAGGTCTAGCACCACGAGGGCCCCGATATAATCATCGTTCAACTTCTTGATGAGGAAGACCGGCTAGAGGGCATCCTATGGGTCATTGGTAAGCAGCGCCGGGCGTGGATCGAGTGCGGCGCCGACGTTTTGATACATGATAACACCTACAATCCGGACCAACTTGGCTACAAGCTTGGTGTATTCTCTGCGATATGCTTAGAGGGCCGGACCGTTCCTGTCGGGCAGAGGCTAGCAGCTACAAGTGGCAGCTCAATAGCTGGCTATATGCCCACGGCTATTTATCCCCCCTCGGCATCATCACAGACATATAATGTCCTGTAATTGAGGCAATTGTGGCAATATAGGCACATGCAACTCATCCTGCCCAAGCATTTACACAGGCAGGTGACAATTGCAGTTGGTGCCCTTGTGTGCGTTTAGGGGGCAGGACTCGCTCGTAGCGCGCGCATTCAGTCCGGATAGAGCAGTGTCCTCCATGTGGAATCTCTTGGTGTGGAACCCGGCTACGTACTCGCCGTGTGGTTACAAGTCGGAATGTGATTTTCGATGAGGGTTGGCGTGATGCGGCTTCCAGCAGCAAGGGGGCAGTGGGGGCGATGCTGCTGCAAGCCTTGAGATGTTCCCCCCATACCAGGCACTTCTCGACAACGGCGGAGTTGGCAGCACGTCCGATGCATCACGGCTGCAAGAGATAACCTAGGCTCACCGAGGCTGTCCGCAGCGCATGCAGGTGTCATGGATGATATCCACGTGAATCTCAACCTTACGCCCCCCCTCTACTTTGATAGGATGGATGAGATGCTTCAATTGCAGGAAGGCAGCCTCCCAATCCTGCATGGGCGGCTTCGGGGGCGACGTCTCCCCGATGAATTCTGGCTCATCTGGGTCTGGCGGTGGAGATGTTGGTGGGCGGTGCTTCAGCTGCCATTTGTTGGAGCCCTCGATGCTGGGTGCAGCATGCGCGACTGCCCACCCCCATGGCCAGGCTTCGCTAAGTAGTCAACAAGTAGGTCCAACGCCTCGGCGGCGGCCATGATGATGTTCTTGGCACGCGCGGCTTTGTTTCTTGCAATTGAGCACTTGCATGCCCTGCCACCTGATGTCCCGCTGAAAATGTCCACTAGATTATTGATGTCCTGGATGACATGCACGAGTTGATTGGCATTCATGGCGCGCAATATCGCCGCCATGACGTGATTCTGCTCGGTGGGTGTGTGCTGTTCCACATTCACCAAGTGCCCCCAACTGAGGTCACCACAGCCACCAGCAGCAGGAGCACCTTGAGTAGCATCTTGCCAATTGCACACGGCGAGTGGATATGTGTGTGGGGTCAAGCGCACTGCTGCACGACCAAATGGTCGACTGTCCGCGTCGAGGCTTCAGCTCGACGTCGGCGGTGGTGAAGAAGGTTGTGAGTGCCCTCGGCGACGTGTGTGGGCTGTCGACAATAACTCGTTCAGACGCCGAATTTGAAAAGCGAAAATAAGTTGTGACTTCGTGGTACATCCGTTCGTAAAACGTAATATATTCGTCATGCTATTTCAAATTCAGTTTTCGGGCAGCGCGCACCTCTAAATCAAGAAATATTAACATGTCCAAAGAACCTCAATGATATTAACGCAAATTTCGCCTCGAATGGTGAGTTGGCGACATCTAGATTCTGTCATTTTGACACAGTTTGGATATACCCATGTTTCCAAAACTTGTCCAAATGGCATTTTTAGGATGTCGCCCACTTACCATTCGATCCGCAATGGTCGACTTTCTAGTCTGAAGCGCTTTTATTTTTCCCCAAAAAGTCCATTAACAGGTGCGCGCTGTCCAAAAACACCTCTTGGACAGCCTTGAGTAAACCCGCCCCGCACGGGCCATGTGGACAGGGTCAATGGAGGCTCCATGTCCCCATGGACCGGTCCAGGTGCACTTGGGCCGCATGTCGACATGGATCTTTAATTAAAACATATGGTCGCTAAGGATTACCTGCATTTACTCCTTACACCCCTGGCCTGATGAAACTCTCGTGTCAGACGACACCAGCACCCGCCACTTTTTCTCGAGCCGATGCAGGTACCGTGTACAAGCCCGTGATTATTCCTAACTATCCTCCCCCCCGCCCCCCTCCTCGATATAACCACACCCAAACGCAGGCTAAGGCGCCCCCGCCCCCCCCCCCCCCCCCCCCCCCCCCAACCCCCCTTCGCTCCCCCACCGCCTTACCGACGCAAGAGGGCTCGAACCCAATATCAGCTCTGCTCTTGCTATGGAAGCTGACGACACGCCCGGCAAGCGGCCAATCGAGCGCGCGCTCCTGGACAGCGCCAACAGTCCGGTCGCCGGCGGCAGCGCGGGCAAGTTCCAGCGGCTGCCCGACCTCGAGGGCCCGACAGTCGGCCCGGCCGGCCGCGCGCGCCGCCTCCCCTCCAGCGACAGCTACCAGTACGACGTTATTACCCCGCCACCCGACAGCGACTGCTCCCCTGCTTCGCTATACCTGGCTGATAATCAACCCACAATCACGGAGGCTGTCAAAAGCGCGCGCTTCGCGCCCAATGTGCCATACGATGAGGTGGAACACGGCGCTGCGGGCCCCGGCATTTGCCAGCAGGGCGCACCGGGATTTGCGCGGCTTAGCAAGCTTGCGGACGGCGTGGAGGCGGGAGCGAGTGCCGGTGGGCATCGAGACCGCGGGGTTCGCTTCCCAACTGATCTTCCCGAGGGTCTGTCGGACGGCATCCAGCGGCAGGGCACGCCAGGTGTGGCGCTGCTGGGCGGCTTGTGCGATATGGCCTGCGGCGACGGCGACGGCGGGGGCGTCCGCTTCCGCGACGACGTCAAACCCGATGCGGCGGTTCCCTCCTCCATTCAACGAAAGGGGACGCCTGGCGCCGGCCTGCTCGGCGTGATGTCCGATTTTGCGTGCGAGGCGGGGCAAGGCGCGCCCGGTGTGTCGTTCCACCAAGACACCAAGCTTGAAACGGGCTGCCCCTCCTCCATCCAGCGCAAGGGCACCCCAGGTGCCGGCCTGCTGGGGAAGATGGCGGATGTGGCTCGCGAGGAGCTGCATGCCGGCAAAGCTCCGAGCGTGTCATTCGGTGAAGGCACCAAGACCGACTCACCGCGGGGGGCTATCCCCTCCATCGAGCGCAAGGGCACTCCCGGGGCAGGCCTGCTCTGCAGCCTGGCCGACATGGCCGAAGATGAGGCGCAGGCCCGGCGGCGTCCCAGGGCAGTGGGCTTCCAAGATGTATGTGAACCTAGCGCCGCCAGCGGCAGCGGCATACGCCGGCAAGGCACGCCGGGTGTGGCGCTGCTGGCCGGCCTGCCGCGCACTGCGGAGTCGGGCGGTTGCAGTGCCCCGCGGGGGGTGCGCTTCCCGGCAGATACGGGGGAGGCCTCAGGCAGCGGCATCCGCCGCCAAGGCACGCCTGGCGTCGGCCTGGTGAGCAGTATTGCGGACATGGCAGCGGGCGTCACACGCGGCGTCTGCTTTGCGGAGGACGCTGACCGCGCACAGGGGGGCGCCTCGCTGCGGCGCACAGGGACGCCGGGCGCCGGTCTGTTGTGCGCGGCTGGGGATACCGCGGCCCGCTGCCCCACTGTCAGCTTTACCCCGGACACCAAGCAGACCGATCCCATCCCGGGCGCGGGCATCGCGCGCAAGGGCACGCCCGGGTGCGGCGTCGTGTCGCACCCCACCGAGCTGCTGGAGGACGAGGAGGACGGCATGGCTGACACTGCAATGCCGCGCAGCGGCGTGTCCTTCAGCCGCGAAACCAAGACAGGTGCAGGCCCCTCCATCCAGCGCAAAGGAACTCCCGGCGCTGGCCTGCTGGGGGAGCTGGCCGACATGGCATGCGACCGTGAGGAAGGCGCCAGCGTGTCGTTCAGCCAGGGCACCAAGGCAGAGGGCAGCTCCCTGGGCCGCTTCCCCTCCATCCAGCGCAAATGCACCCCCGGCGCCGGGCTACTGGGGGAGATGGCCGACATCGCGTGTGCACAAGAGGGCGCCAGCGTGTCGTTCAGCCAGGGCACCAAGGCAGAGGGCAGCCCCCTGGGGCTCTTCCCCTCCATCCAGCGCAAAGGAACTCCCGGCGCTGGCCTGTTGGGGCAGTTGGCCGACATGGCCTGCGATCGCGAAGAAGGCGCCAGCGTGTCGTTCAGCCAGGGCACCAAGGAAGAGCGCAGCCCCCTGGCCCGTTTCCCCTCCATCCAGCGCAAAGGCACCCCCGGCGCCGGGCTACTGGGGCAAATGGCCGACATGGCAGAGGAGGCGGTGCAAGGGGGCGCGGAGCCAATGGACGACGCCATGCCCGAGAGTGACCAGGTGTTTGAACAGTCGGACGGTTGCGACCGGGGCGTCAGGGGGAGCATGCCGCCACCGCCCTCGGCCATGAGTAGGCGGGCGACGCTGGAGGGGCAGCCCAGGGGCAGCGGCGGGCTGCGCCGCTCGACACGCGCCCTAGCAAGGTTCAGCAGCATGCCGGTGGAGCCTGCGCGCCCGGTGCCGCGCGCCGAGCTTGACGCCATGGCGGCGGAGGTGAGCGCCATCTGCTCGCGCAGCATGAGCGAGAGCAGCCCGCGGCTGCTGCGCCCCATGGCCCGCCGAGGCTCCATCACCATCCTGGAGGACCGCCGGATGTCGGAGCCTGTGGTGGGCAGCCCTGTGCCGCAAGCGCCGCCCGCCCGAGCGCCTCAAGCGGCCTCAGCGGCTGTACCGGCCTTCCTCCCCGGCATGGCACGGCCGCAGGAAGACAGCCGCATGGAGGGCATCACCGTGGCGATGGCGGAGCTGGGCCATGAGCAATCTGAGCGATCCCAGCCCTAGGCGTTTCCGGGCCGCACGCGCAGGCTTTGTGCCAACTTGGAGGGGGCAGTCCACCCTTGCGTGTTGCCTTTAAGAACAGTAATCCAGTTGCTCCGAATTTCTAAGGGGCGCAGGGAAGGCGTCCGTTTAGCAGGAGGGCGTCGCAAGGTTTGGTCTTTCGGTGCACATGTCGAGCAGCCCATTAGCAGCGCTGTCTTACGCAGTCTCATTGCCAAGCACCCGTTATGCTCGTGGCAGTGAATTACTCCTTCGCTGTGCCAGGGGCATGGGAGATGCCAGGGTAAGTAGGAAAGGATGATAGATGGCGGCCCTGGGCAATGCCGGACTGTATGTTCTTGCATGCTGTCCCGGGTTGGCGGCCCGCTGCTAGAGGATGAGTAGGCCTGGACTTAGCAGCCCTTCTGAGCGCTATGACCCGGCTGCGTTCGGACCATTAAGAATGTGTCAGGGGATTTCTGCTGCTGCCCGGCTACTCCGGGCTGCTTGCAAAATGGTGCACCCTACCAGGTACCCTCTATTTGTGCACTCTGCCCACTGATGGGAATGCATAAAGTGGCAGTGAACCTTCAGTGCCAGCGGACTGCCAGACAGCTTACTCGCTTGTTGCCTACGGCAATCAATTCCCAATAGATGAACTGTGCCTGCATTTGCATAGGGGATTGCCGCGTGGGGCAGGCAGCCGTAATTTGTCTGTATTAGATGAGGGCCAGGCAGTAAGAATGATGAGAATGGATTTTAGAATGATACCGCCGGCTGGCGACCTCGGCTCGCTGGCGCGAATCGAATGACGAATCGAAAAATCCGACATGTGGCAGCAGCCCGAGAATAAAAATCCCAATCGGCTGTTAGTTGTAGAGACCAGGGTTGTGCATGTCCAGAGTTATGTCATAAGGCATAGCACAATTATATGGGCAAATATATATGCCATAACTACTCTGAAATACCCTGAATAGATGGGCATAACTGCTGGCTGAAGCCCACTCCCTCTGCTTCCCTTTTATCGGCGTGACAGCGTAGTTACATATCTCGTCGTTAATTATTCAATCCGCGTCCCTTCTCCGGTGTTGGGGTTCTTGCGGGGGACGCTGCTGGGGGCGGGCACAACAGCCGAGCTCAGTCGATGTTTGGGACGCCTGTGATGAGGCTGTGATCCCGCCACCGCATCGTCCGTCGAGAGCGCAGAGGGGGGGGGGGGGGGGGGGGGTTGATCCGATGATCCGTGGGGACAGGGAGAGGCATCGCGCGCTGCTGCCATGTAGATGGCACTGCCCAAGTTCCGCGCCGCCTGGCCGCCTGCATATTCATTTTTAACGGCGCGGCCACTTCGGAGTTTGACTCATCCATGCTGGCTCAACATTGAAAGACCCAAGTGGCGGGACATTGGCGGAAATCCGCATTGATTTTATTGTGTATTAGAACACTGACGAGCTCCAAAAACACCAGCAAGCATATGTATTGCTGATTATGTGCCTCATATGTGACATCTTGGCGCATGGGTCTCCCAGTATGTCGCTTCATGTCACTCATCATGATTGGTACTCTGTGTGTGTGTGTGTGTGTGTGTGTGTGTGTGTGTGTGTGTGTATTATGGTGTGTATATGCATATAATTTGACTTACAGGCGTAATAACAAATAATGACTGACTTGCTGACTGATGATATATGCATATATACACCTGGCGCCATATCATGTTATCCCCACTTGGTGACGCGCAAGCATCATGTCTTGTCAATACATCTAGTAGTGAAATTGTATTAGAGCATAGTATATTACTATACACACAAAAGCATGAAGAAACCCCGCAGTCTCGTACCAATTGTGGCATATTTTGTGGTGTGCCTGTGCCTTGCGCTTGGAATGGGTTTGCTCACAGCGATGCCATATTCATGGTATGTAACATAATTATGCGCTTATGTCACAGTTAGTTATTACATAACCACCCCAAGTCACATGCATGCACAACCCTGGTTGGGACGCTGCAAGGGTCCCACTGCTGCATCAGTCCTGGACGGGGGCGACAAAAATACCCAGCCGGCGCATACCAGGTCGGGTGCCACTACGGTTAGTCGCTACTCGTAAAATCCGACAACACCGGTTTATTGCTGCGCGCGCATGTTTTCACCACTGTCGGCTGCAGGCGGGCGCACAACGGTGCCGGTTTTATTATTTAGCATGTTACTTTTACAATTTATCGCGCCCCGCGGCCTGGCCGCGATAACAAGTGTATCCAGAATATCTTGCTCGCGTCGTAAATTATGTTATTGACTACTGTGCAAGATATCCTCGTACATGTCATTCTCTACAGCTGGCATATCACGTGACGCCGGGATGCCGGCGGCGCGCGTCGTCTGTCTCGGACGTGATCGTGGCGCGCCCCTTCTGGACCGCCCTGCTTTCTGGAAGGGTCGGCAGGCCTGGCCACCCCGCCGCTGCCCCTCCCCGACAGCACAGCCCAACGCACAGTAGCGACTGATTTCCCAACGTCTCTCTAGAGACCAGCTGTTCACACTTTTTATTTTCTGGATCGCCATGGTGCCCGCGCTGTCGGCTGCGTGCGTCCGGCCGGCACCCCTCTCAATAGGGGTGTCGGCCCATTCTATCTTGCGCCGGGCCAGCGCCCCGGCGAGCCAGGTGAGCCCCACCCGAGCCCCTTGTCAAAAGCCGAGTGCCCCTATCCCTGGTGTCAAGTCAAATTACCTATGGCGGTGGGTCGTATGTATGTATACTTATAGTCGCTGTACGGGGAGTGGGCCCAGGGTAGCACACGGCCTGAGGCGGGGTGCGGTGCACGCAGGGGGCGGGCCTCCCGTGCCCCCGGACGCTGCGGCTGCATGCGAAGGTGGGGCCGCCACGCCTGGCCCCGGCGGCCGTCGCCTTTGCCACCTCCCGGCGCAGCGTGTGCCTGTCGGCTAGCCAGGAGCAGCGGCAACAGCTGGTGTCCCTGGACAGCGGTGCGCGCCGGCAGCTGCCGGCCTGGCGATATCCATTCCGGCACCCCATTCGCCTTCCTGTTGCGGTTGCTGGTGCAGTCAGCTGAGCCCCTTGTGCTCACTGTCGGGGCGCCCTCCGCAGCCGAGTTTGCGGAGACGCACCGGTTCTACAGCTACGCCAACTGGCTGGTGCCCGGCGAGCTGATGGTCGGGCGCTACCCCTTTCTGGAGGCCAACCGCTGCAAGTGGGTCCCCGCGGCCATTGTCCCCCGCCAGGGATCTGCGCAGAGACCCCCGCGTGCCCGCACTGGCTGGCGTCTAATTGCCTACCCGTGCGTGCAGGACCCGCATCCAGGGCGAGGACCAGCTGAGGTCCATCCTGCAGACCGGGATCACCGTGTTCTGCAGCCTGCAGGTGCGCTGCCGAGCTCGGGATGCGGGCGGGGGATATGGGGCCGCAGCGCCATGCCGGCTGCTGCGCCTTCGCCTATGCTAAGGCACTCTGTGATGCCCCATCGCTGCCTACCGCAGCCACCGCCGGGCGCACCCTACCGCGAGATTTTTTCGATTAAAAAATATTGTCAATTGTGGTAAAATAACTAAATATTTTGCGCCAGCGAGCATTACGTCCACGGAGGTTTCTGATAGATTTCCAGGGGATCATGGCTCGCCTTTTTCGCGGGGGATGTTTAATTAGTTATGTATAGCCAACCCAAAGTGTGGCTGTGACATGTACCGGTTTGCCCTCCCTCACCGACCTCACCTATGGCGACCTGCACTGCAGGCGGAGCTCCCCGAGCAGGTGAAGATGCCCGTGGGAGGCAAGAATGGCTTCGTGCCGTACAAGGCCACGGTCGACCTCATGGCATCCGCCATGTCCGGGTGACTCCTGGCGCCCCCTCCCTTCCTCGGGATGCCTCTGCGTCGCTCGCTATGCGACCTGACTGCCGTGCATCCAGGCCAGGTTCCACGCGAAGCTAAGCGGGGCGCAATGCTGCGCCCGCAGGCCCGTGCCGCAGGAGCAGCAGACAGGCCTGCGGAACCCCTGGCTGGACAGCTACCTGCCCCCGCGGGTGCGCTCTCCAATGCTGACCTGGCTGTGCTGAGGACGCAAAACGAGTAGGGCACTGTGAAGGGGGGGTTTGGGGGGTGGGGGCAGCGCTGACTGTTGATGATGTCCACTTGCTGGCTGCAGAATGGCAAGGCGGCGCCGGTGCAGGAGAACAAGGTGGAGCCGCAGTACGCGCGCTTTCCCATCACGGACATGGACATTCCCAGGTGGATGACACTCCCCCCCCCCCCTCTCTGCCCTCATGCCATCCCACTCTCATTGGTCTCGTGATGCTGAGGTTAACGTGTTCTGCTGACGATGTAGCAACGAGACGATGGACGAGGTGCTGGACTATCTGTGCGCGACCATTGGCGCGGGCAAGAAGGTGCGTTGTCCCCGCGGCTTCTCCGCAGCTGCTAGAGCTCCCCCTCACCCCTCTCTTCACACACCACTATGAGTATTTACACGGATGGCTTGACAGAGGTCGTTGGGTAATTTCCTGATTATGCAAACGAACTGCCCGTTACTGCGACACCTCACCACCACCCATCGCCAGGGCCTGCCTCGCTAAGCCACGGCTGCCTTGCTGCCAGGTCTACCTGCACTGCTGGGGCGGCCGCGGGCGCGCCGCTACAGTTGGCGCCTGCTACCTCATGAAGGCCCACGGGTGCCTATCCCTGGCCACCTATCCCCGCCACCTATCCCTGGCCACGCCCACGCCCTGCCCTCACCTCCGTCAGTCTTGTGTCTAGTCCCGGTCGGGGGGGGGGGGGGGGGGGGGGGGCGCTGACGGGGCAGCTTGCCTCTGCGCTCGGCAGGCTCAACGCAGAGGAGGCGCTGCAGCGCGTGCAGCTTGCGTACAACACCAGGTGCGCAGCTGCGGCAGCGAAAGGCGGAGGGCAGCGTCAGGGGCCGTGTCCCGCCATGCCGTGCTGCTATCCACTAACGGGAGCACGTCCGCATGTCTGCGCCACAGGAACGACCCGCCGGCGGCCTCGCCCGAGACGGATGCGCAGGTGCAGTTTGTGCGGGAGTACGAGCAGCGCGTGAGGGCCTGAGCGCCCGGCCGCACCGTCGAGGGCATAGTACTGCGGTGCCTCACTCGTAGACGCCGCTGAGTGACGGCGATGCGTTTCTGGCCAGGGGAGCTGGCTCTGTGTTGCCGCGCCTGCCGTGCGCCTACGTTGGATGTACTCTGCCGTTCGGCCCAATTTTGTCCCCCCCCCCCCCCCCCCTGCTGTGCCCTGTGGTGCCCAGTCGCTGTTGCCAATGCGCTCGCAACGGCCAGCCTTGGTCAGGGGTAGCACGATTGCCCTGCTGGCCGACACATGCACCGCCAGCCGGGGATTGAAGTTCTGCATGGCTGGGCCGGCATGTACCGCCAGCCGGGGAGATGGCGTCCAGCCGTGTCCCCTTTCTCCGCCACTAGCATGTTGACCCATGGCTGGTAATAGCTGTGTGCTGTTACTCCCGCCACCCCCTATCGGCATTAATCCACCGGTGCTGCATCATCATGAATGTGGCATCATGCCATCACAGCGAAGCCGGGAATGAGTGTGACATTGTCAACAGATGTAGCGAGCCCCACACCCGTGGGTGAATAGTTACTGTTTCTTGGATGACGCTGGTAATTTGTATGCCATACCCGACTGGCCGAGTAACTTTTTGCACGATATTTACTGGTTTAGCCATTCCAAATCGACCTGGTCACGGCAATAACAGTATTCTCTTTGATAACAGAGTTGTACGAGAAGGCGGGGGGGGGGGGGGGGGGGGGGGGGAGGGACAACGCGGCGTGCATGCAACGCTTTTTCGTTGACGATATGTACAGTGTGCACACTAGTGGCGGATAGTGTATAGTAGTCAACGTAGTAAGCTGCTGTACGTATTTTATAGTTGTACAGCGCCACGTGGCGGATGGTGGAGCGTGCTGCTGCTGCTGATGCTGAATCAAGTATATAAACATATACGCTGCAGACCAAGCATGCTTTTTTTTTCGGGAGCACGCATGCCATACGGGTACAACAGGCTACTGACAACGGGTACCTCGTGCCGTTGTAGTATGTATCAATTTGATAATCGTGCGAATTTTAGTCGATAGATAGTTCAGATAGTCAGATAGATAGGGCTCCCTATCGCTTTCCAGTCGGATCACGAGTCAGCCCGCAAGATTCCCCATGCTGCTTATTCGGCCGCCGCTGCGCGGGTACTGGGCCTTTGCCCGCGCGGAGGTTCCGCGCTTGTCACTTGCCCTGGCCCCACGCGTGGTATTGATCCCTTATGGCTTCGCTCTACGGATGGCTCGAACCGGAGCGCTACGGATTTCATCGTGGATCATCTACCCATATGCCCCGTAGCGAACTACAAGCACCGCATGCATACCGCTTTGAAGAATCTGTGGGCATCTGTGGCAATTGATGCGGGGCGGTGCTTGACCGGGACCGTTCGGGAGCCGGCGACTTGACCCTTGAGACAAGTGGACTGCGCCCAGCGGACCGCTCGCGGCCGTCGGACCTGACGCTGGCGGGGTGGGGGGGGGCATGGCAGCGGACCGGGCGTCTTCCGCCCCGGTGCGGGGTGTTCACCGGTACTACCCTTTTGTGGTTGAGGACCGCAGCCGTCTCGGGAAGTCCGCTTTGGCGGTGATCTACATCTTCGCGGTGCTGTCGGCTATGCGCAACTTCCCTGGCGGTCCTTCCGCCCCGACCTCTTGCTTTCGTCGTGGTCAATCCGTTCAGGCACTTCGGAACTTTGTCGCCAGCCAACCTGCTGAGTTCCGCCGTCACCTGTCGCGCACACGGCGGGGGCTGTTGCAGCGGGTCTCGGCTTGCGTGCATGGTACCCTGGGCGGCATTCTCTCTGCCGGTGTGCAGATGGCCAAGTCTGATGCGTGTCATCGTGCCCATTCTGCGTTTTCTCATGTTTTTTACTGCTTCCACCCCGCAGTCGCTGTAGAGGACCTTTCTGATTCATGCCCTCTTTTTTTGGTGATTTTCGACATCGCCTTGTGCTGCTAGCTCATGTAAATATAATCGTGCGAATCGATTTTCATCCACTTTATATTGAGCAGGTTTCACTGATATTGCAGCCAGTCATACTGTCCCGCCCGGGGGGGCGGGGGCGAAAAAGGAAACGCGACGAATCAATGCAATGCGATAAGTTGCTAGTTAATAATATTATTATAATGCAATAATGATGCAATAGGGCGGGTCCGATTTAATTTTATGTTTTAGAACCCCCTCCCGCCCTCTGTTTCCACCCCCTTTTACTTTATATTTGTTGGTCTCACAGTACTTAGTAGAACATGAATAATAACTATCACTGGCATTACTTTTATCATACACACCTCCACATAAGTATGGGGTTTACGAATTTGATCCACATGCCCATGCGCGGCTTCACTGAGGCCGTGCGCGCGTGCATGCGGGTTACTCAGGGTCGCACGGCTGGGGGGAAATGCCGCGATAGCGCGATACACCCCAAATTGCCACGCGGGGGCCGTTGCCGTCAACGCTTTCATTCATGCAAAAAAGCATGGCTTTTGGCGCTGGCGCGCTTCAAAACCACAAATTGCGCCACTCGTGCGCACTAATAGGCATGGGGCACCACAGCCCCGTACTCATACCACATCACCCTTGGTATGACCACTATCCACCATACACGTAGGGCATTGAAATTAGGTCATTCACGACCTGGACCAAGCCCTACGTGTCAATGACGATAGTGTTTTGCCAATAAAATCATGGACAAAATGCGGCTATGATCGTTGCACGCGCAGGCGGGAGGGGGTTTTCGCGGCATCCTTGCCGTAAGTCAAAGCTTTTCTATAGCAGTGCATGGCCGCATGCTCAAAGCGCGCCATGCATGGTGAGCCCAGTGGGGCGGCAATGGCGTACACCTTAATGCGTCGATGCTGGTGAAAATAATGTTGTGGAAGGGGGGATCCGGCATGGCGGCCGTGGGCATCGCTCAAGGGGGATATGTGCCAAGTATGAGAATCCGTGCACAATAAGTACACACAACACACTGTCCCGCCACCGTATATCAGGTTCTGAGATCCCCTTGGCGTAAAGTTTTACGCCAACATATTGACCACACGCTGACAGGGACGTCATATGTCGACATATTATTTCAAAAATTGAAAAAGTGCCTAAATGGCATCGGACGACCGTGCTACTGCTGGTGTGGAATTTGTGGCCATGTTCGCGTAGTTTTACTGGTATTTATATGAAAATTTTCTGACGTTTCCTCACAACGCACTGAGCGATACCGGGAGTTTGAGAGCTGCACCACAAGGCGGCACTGCAGTGGCGATGGTATTGCGCGCATCGTGCACGGTGTACGCCACCATGGCCCCCCACCCCAAGCAAAATACCCTAGCCTCTTTGCTGATATGTTTCCTCGCCCACCCATGGCCATCCCACCATGCAGCAATGGTCCATGCATGCGCGGCGGGACGCGCGGGGCACCAACCCCTATTGTTGTGGGGTACTGGAAATAAACGCTCAGTGTGGCATTTGTTAGGGCTAAAGGGGTTGCTTACACCCTATGGTGGTTAAGGCTGAGCATAATAAATGTGCAATATTCCAGGATATCGGGGCATAAAACATAGATTCAGCTGTCCTACTATTCGTAAGCTCGGATTCGGCGGGAAAGGGGTCTGGGACTTATATGAGGGGTGTGTAGTTTCAATGCATGGATGTGTGCAGAAGGCTGTTCCGTGCCATATGCAGGCATAAAATGGAGAGGGGGTGGGGCACTTGTTGGAACCATCACCATATTACAATCATGATCATGGCCACCCAACCATATGGTGGCGCCATCCACCCCTCCATGTAGTGCTATGATGTTGCTAAGCTGTTGCATGCCACCGACGTTTCACAACGCGCTGCTATGCCATGCTGCGCAATGCTGCCTTCCTATCTAGTTCTTGCATCTTCTCAGCACAGTTGGCCTTGGCGCCCCTCACGAGCACCTGATAGGCGGCACGCCCACAGGCTTTGCAATAAGGCAAAACGGTGATGTACACAGTCTATAACACCTCATCTACTATGAGTCCTCCGGCAAGCATGGCCAAGCGCCGTCCAAGCAAGGATATGCCTAGCATGGATATCAACGGCGGCGGAGGTGCGGGGCTGAGCTCGCCCCTGCCGCCGAGGACTGCTTAAGTAAGTGAACATAAAGTTGAGGCCACTTACAAAGTGACCCCCCCCCCTCTGTTTCTCCGGAAAATAGAGTACTAAAATATAACATTAAATCGAACCGGCCTAATGCAATGCACACACACACACACACACACACACACACACACACACACACACACACACACACACACACACACACACACACACACACACACACACATACACACACACGAGATGGCGGCACCCCCGGCTGCGGGGCACACGCTGTCGGCTCCCCCGCCGTGGGTGCTGGCCCTGGTGGCGCAATGCGACTGGCAGTGCCGCGGGACGCTGCCGCAGCTGAACCGCGCATGGCGCGGCGCCCTGGCTGGCAGCGATGCTTTCTGGCGCCGCTGCGCCGTCGACCTGGCCTCGCAACGCAGGTGCGGTGGCTCGCTGCGCCGAGGTTGAGGCGGGGCCGCAGCGGCAGCCACCGCGAGCTGCGCCTCGGGCGCCTCCATGTGACAGTTATACTGAATTGTAATATGTCATGCGCTATCTTTGGCATAATACAGTACGAGAGCCGGTACCACTGAATGATGTACATTCTACGGGTACTAGAGTACGAGTGCGCGCATGTCACGCGCACGAGTACTCGTATATCGGCCTGCTGTATTACATATAATTATGTCTGCCTTTCTGTCAGATATATTTTATTCTTGACAGTGCAGGGCATATGTTATGTATTGCCGTACAATGACGGGGCTGACGTTCTGCCTTCTGTCTGACTCTCCATGGTGACGCCCTTTGCAGTGGGCGTGCTGCTAGTGGTCGGCATGGCCTGATGGCCAGTGCCGACGATAGCTAGATAATTTGTAGCAGCGGGTGGTGGCAACTTGTAACAATTGTTCTATTCTGAAAAACACTGTAGCCTCTCGCCTTTGCACCACCACTGCACACCCACCTTTGTTTGTCCTTGCAGTCTCTCTTCTGTTGAGACTGCCGCATCCACACCGCCCGCTTGATCCCAGATTAGGCTGACTTGTGTTTTCTCCGGACGACCGACTGCTGCGCGGCAGTGCATTAATATATTGTCCAAAAATCCAGGATGGCATTGCCCAGAATAGTTTTTAATCTATATTCCTGATTACGAGTAATCCTTATTGGGAATGTGAAAGCGACTAGTCAGTCGCGGATGATCAGCGGACGAAAATGTCCGATACATATTATTTGAAGTTTAATTTGCGTTTTTAAGCATGTATGAGCGATTTTACGGATTTTAGTTATGTGATGCCTGTTGTAATACTTCAAAACATCTCGACATCCGGCCACCGCCTTTCACCCTCACCCTCGCGCCCGCAACTACGCGACCAAGCCGACGCTCAGCCAGCCCCCCCCCCCCCCCCCCCCCCCCGCCCCCGCCCTCCCCTTGCATGCTGCAAAATGTGCATCACGCCCCACGCCAACGATGTGTCCGACTGGCGCGCATTGTTTCTCGACCTCTGGGGCCGCCGCGACATGTGGGAGGCCCCTGAGGTGGTGAAGTTGGCCGAGACGGGCGCAGACGAGGCGGCGGGGGTGGTAGATAGGCGAGTAGGACGAGGAGGGGCTCGTGGCGCTGGCGGCGGGGCGGCGGCAGTTGGTTGCAACTGGTGCTGACAGCAGTGCACGAGCCCCCCCCCGCGGGGTTCGCGTGGACGTCCCACTCCCTCCGCAAGGGGGCCACCACAGCCGCGTACGTGATCGGCGTGACGATGCAGAAGATCATGTACTTCGGCGGCTTGGCGATGGAGTCCAGCATGGTGCTCGACTCCATCGACCCAACAGTGCTGCCGTGTCCGGCAGCATGGCACCTCTTTGGCTGGATGACCCCCTGGGGCGATCAACCAGCCAGGCTGCCACGCCAAATGGCGACATGATGGCAAAACTGCGAGCCCCCTGCTTTGCTAATGGTCATATTGAGAATTATAGAGGTTTGAATTGCACGGGGCTAAATAAGTACGACGGGTGCTACCCGACGTTACAATCCCGCCATACACGGCTAGTACGCTACTACCGTGTGCCCACGTCCATCCCTCACCCCGGTATGACGCCCCGCGACGCGGCGGTGTCTCCACCTTCTGCCTTTGCGCCAGCTTCCAGCTAGCGCAACCCACCCCTCCCAACCCTTTCATGCGTGCTTTGGGGCCTGCTGAGCCCCTGTGCCAAATGTTGTAAGAGATCTGACACCTTTTTGGCAGAACTGCGAGCCCCCTGCTTTGCTAACCAAAAATATATAAATGCGAACGCTCGCTGATGGTACTGGTACTCGCTACTTCGCTGCTGGTACTGATGGTACTGATGGTACTGGTTTTTTTTGGGGGTGCTGATTTCCGATATCGCCTTCAGCTGCTATAGCTCATGTAGCGACTAATTTGTACTGGTGTGAATTACGAAAAGGGCAGTTCCCCAGAATTAGAAAAACAACACAGCAATCCGCCTGAAAGCGGCCCGCGTAAGGCGGGATGGATGAGTGATGCGCACGCGGTTCAGAGTCCGGGCCACGCGTGCACGTGTGTGTTCTGATGGTACTGATGGTACTGGTGGGAATTACAAATAAAAGGGCAGTTCCCCAGAATTAGAAAATCAACACAGGAAGCCGCCGCCTAAAAGCGCGCGGCCCGCATCCCGCATAAGGCTGATGGTACTGGTACTGCTACTCGCTACTCGCTGCTGGTAATGGAAAAAAAAATCTGATACTTCAAAGCGCTGGCTATGCAAACGCTCGCTGCTGATGGTACTTCAAAGCGCTGGCAATGCAATTCATGGAACTGTTGGCCAGTGATATAGAACCCGTTCTTTTTAATTTTTCTGAAAAATCGACGCTTCCTGATTCAACTGTCAAGTTACTTCATATGACAAGGGATTATATGTACGGAATGATAAGGACTTAAAAGGAAATGCGCAATGCAATGCAATAATGCACTGCACTGCACTGCACTGCACTGCACTGCACTGCAGCAATGCAATGCAAACGAAGAATAATGACGATGCAATGAGTGCGCGAGTAAACATTGGGCTGACCACGCGATGAAGTGCGCCCATTGCCGCCCGCGGGCGCTGCTACGCGTGTACAGGGTACGGGTACTGGTCTCCGTAATCTTTTTGGTTACATGTGAGGGGAGAGCGTAGTCAAGAGAATGCATTGGTCTTCGTCCTTCCGAATTAATGCGAGCAGAGGCCTCATCAAGCGCAGCAGCTCCCGCAAATAAAGGAACCCCCGCGCCCTTCCCCTGACTCCGTATTCCCTGTCGCAGCGCCACGCTTGCAGTCCCCTTGTAAACGATCTCCGAGACCCCGCCGACAGAAGCACACACACACACACACACACAAACGAGATGGCGGCACCCCCGGATGCAGGCCACACGCTGTCGGCTCCCCCGCCGTGGGTGCTGTCCCTGGTGTCGCAGTGCGACTGGCAGTGCCGCGGAACGCTGCCGCAGCTGAATCGCGCCTGGCGCGGCGCCCTGGCTGGCAGCGATGCTTTCTGGCGCCGCTGCGCCGTCGACCTGGCCTCGCAACGCAGGTGCGGCGGCTCGCTGCGCCGAGATTGAGGCGGGGCCTCAGCGGCAGCCACCGCGAGCCGCGGCCTCCCCGCCCCCATGACCCCAAATTAGGATGACTCGTTTTGTCTCCGGACGACTGACTGCTTTGCGGCAGAACATTAAATTGTTACAGAAGCCAGCATTGGATGGCCCAGAATAGTTTTTCTAGATAATTCTTATTACGAGCCTTGGGAATGTGATAGTGACTCAAGGACTGTCGGTCGCGGATGATGAGCGGACGAAAATACCTCGTACAGATTATTTGAAGTTTGATTTGCGTTCAACGGGCATGAGCGATTTCAGGGATTTTGGTTATGTCATGCTTGTTGTATTAGTTCAAAACATCTGGACATCCGGCCATCGCCTTTCATCCTCACCCTCAAATACGCGACCAAGCCTACGCTCAGCCCCCCCCCCCCCCCCCACTTTGCATGCTGCAGGCTGTACATCACGCCCCACGCCGACAATGTGTCCGACTGGCGCGCACTGTTTCTGGACCTCTGGGGCCGCCGCGACATGTGGGAGGCCCCTGAGGAGGTGGAGCTGGTTGAGACGGGAGCGGACGAGGCGGCGGGTGTGGTAGGCGAGGAGGGGCTGGCGGCGCTGGCGGCAGGGCGGCGGCAGTTTCGCTTTGCCATCCGGGTGTGCGCCCGCCTCCGGCCGCTCCCGTCCGATGCGGACGAGACGGCGGGGGAGCGCAACGCTGCGCTGGTGGTGCTGCCCTTCCACCAGCGCTTGGAGGCACGCCCCCCCCCCCCCCCCCCCCCCTTCTTTCCCCCGTCCCCCGCTGGTCCCCGCGCCACAGCAAGTGATGGCCACCTCGTACTGGCTTGACTGCGGGGATTGGGATGCAGATGATCAAGGCGCGCCAGGCGGGCGCCATGTCCAGCGCAGCTGCCGCCCGCATCCTGATGCAGGAGATGGGCCGCGAGCCCGTGGACCCGTGGGCGGAGGCGGAGCTGCCGGAGGGCAGCGGCGGAGCGGCGGGCGAGGAGGCGGCAGCCGACGGGGACGGCAAGCGGGACGAGGGGTCGCCGCGCTCGGTGCTGACGGGGCGCGACCACAAGGCGTCCATCTTGAACGTGCGGGAGGGGCGCGGCGGCGGCGTGCTGGCGGTGGCGCCCGGCTGCGGGCTGCGTGAGTTCCAGTTCAGCCACGTGCTGGGCGCCGACGTGAAGCAGGGCGAAGTGTACGCCGCCGCCGCGGCCCCTCTGGTCGCGGACTTTCTCAACGGCTTCAACGGCACGCTGCTTGTGTACGGGCAGACCGGCTCCGGCAAGACGTTCACCATGTTTGGGCCGCACGCCGGCGGCGGCGACACTTGCATCACGGGGCCGGCGCGCGGGGTGGTGCCGCGTGCGTTTGAGGAGGTGCTGGGCGCGCTTGCGGCGCGGCGGGCCAACGGCGTGTTGGCCGAGCTGGCGGTGAGCTATGTGGAGGTGTTTGGGCAGGAGGTGTTTGACCTGCTGCGCGGCGGGCAGCGCGTAGGGCAGAGCCGCGTGGCGGGGCAGCGCTACGTGCTGGACGGCGGCTGCGAGGCGCCGGTGGACAGCCTCCAGCAGGCAAGTCGCTCGCGCACCCACGGCATGCTGCTCGGGCCACGGAGACCAGCGCGACTCAGACCAGCGCCTAGGGGCATCCATATAGTCAAGGCAGGGCAGGGGCGAATGGAGCACTTGATCGCTTTCTTGATGATATTGTAGGATGCGACAGGTTTATCAATGCGCCACGTGGTGGTTGCCATTACGCATGTGATAGGCCCATTGTGGGCGGGTGCGGGGCGGAAAGGTCCCCCCCCCCCCCCCCCCTCTGTCCCTCGTTAACCCCACTCCCACCTGCCCACTCCTGTGGCTGCAGCTGGAGGAGCTGCTACACCGTGGCGAGGCGCAGAAGCGGCGCGCCGCTACCGGCCATGAACGAGCGCTCCACGCGTGCGCATGCCGTGGTGGTGCTCTCGCTGCGGCAGACCGACGCCGTGACCCGTGCCTCGCACACCTCCCGCCTCTTCCTGGCCGACCTGGGCGGCAGCGAGCAGGTGCCCCCCCCCCAACCCTCCTCGCCCCCACACACACACACCCCCGTCTCGCTCTCATTGTGTACTTGCGATAGTACGCAATGGCTGCCGCCAGCGCAAGCCTGGGCAGAGGCCCATGTGAGCCAGGCAGGGGAGTTGGGGAGCGTGCGCCGCAAGGGTCACTGTTTCGCACCTCGCACACAAATGGACGGTTCCGCGGGTAGCGTCTGTAAGCCGTCCGCATTCCGAGTCCGCCACAGCGGTCGAACAGCTGTCGCCCGGGGGCGCCACTAATTGTCAATCACGAGCTACAGATAAAAGCAGAAGCGGTCCACGTGGCAGAGCACATTTCCAAGCCTCGTGCGCGATGCCGCCGGGCACATCGAGTTTAGGGTTTAAATCCAGGGTTTGAGCCCTGGTTGGCACCGCCGCCCTGCAGCTGTCCAAGAGCCGCGCGGCGGAGGGTGCGGTGGACGCGGGCACCACCAGCTGGGCGGAGTACTACGAGGCGCGCGAGCGGCTGGTGGAGGCGACCAACATCAACCAGGGCCTCTTTGCGCTTAAAAAGTGCATCGACGCGCTCAACTTGCGCGCGCCCTACGTGCCGTACCAGGACGCCAAGCTCACGCAGCTGCTGAGCGGCGCGCTGGGCGGCGACAGCCGCACCTGCGTGCTGGTGGCGGGCAGCCTCGAGGCGGCGCACGCGGGTGAGACGGTGGCGGCGCTGCGCTTCGGTAAGCCGCCCGCCTCCTCCATGCTTGTGCTTAGCTGATCCTCTTATCCACAGGGGAGGGTGGTTACGGTCGCTCCCTGCTCCTTTCTGGCTTTGAGCCAGTTGGCTGTTCGTTATCCGGGCGACCGTTCTGCTCTGACCATGCCGCCGGGTCTGAAATCGCCTCGGCTGTTGGGCGTGCCGCAGGGGAGCGCTGCGCGGCGGTGGAGAACGCCGCCAGCCTGGCGGGGCGCGGCTTGGCGGCGGCGCTGGCGGCGCTGGCGGACGAGATCGACGCGGCGGAGGCCGCTGTCCGGGCCAAGGAGCGCTGGGAGGTGGTCACACGCACGCGGCGCGATGCGCACGACGGCGAGGAGACGGTGCGCGTGAGCGTGATGGCCGGCGCTGAGGCGGAGCGCGCGCAGCTGGAGCGCCTGCTGGCCCGCCGCCGCCAGCTGCTGGGCGAGCCGGAGCCCGCCGGCCACTACGCGCCGCCCGCCACGCTCTAGCCCCCCTCCTGCGAGCGGCGCTGCGCCGCCAGCCGGCGGCCAAAGGCGCGCACGTACGCCAGCTGCGCCGCCGTCTCGGGCGAGCGCGGGATGGGGTCGTGCCTGAGCGGCGGGGAGGGGAGGGGAGGCGCCGGTACAGGGTCAGTAAATACTCACTAGAGAGGAGGGTTTAGGGTTTAGGGAGGGGGGACTCCACTGCGCCAGGGGGGTGCGTTGCGACGCGGGGTCGATTCTATGTAAGGATTCCTCACACAACCGGCTGCCATGCTCACACGTGCGGCGGCTACCCGCGCTCGGCGGGTGGCTGCGGCAGCATCGGTTTCAGAGAACCGGAAGCCTCAAACGTGGCGCCCTACGAATGAGCACCGTGCTGCACGCTGGGCAAATTGCGCATGTACAAAATGCTGGCGGAGCGGATACTCCAGGATCCTTTTTTGGGGAGGGGGTCTGACGCAGGTCCACTTGGAGCGGTGGACTAAATGCCAATCTCAATCCAGCATCCACACAACCATTGACTATCCCGCAGGTGGATTTACGCTTAAGAAGGGCGTTCGGTGTCGGTGCTGGGCGCCCCAGCAGACCCCCTTCCCCCGTCCAGTGCAGAGGAGGCCAGCGGGGCGGCGCACCTCATGTCATACGCCGCCTGCACCCGCCGCAGCGCGTCCTCCGCATCAAGCCTGCGGAAGGGCAGTCCGCCCATGGTATGAGTTAACACCCCCCGGTGTCGTTGCGGCTGCAGCGCTTGATTTGCTCTCTCAGGGAACAATCAGATGGAACCCTCCGGTCGGCTAGAGTCTACGGTGATGCGCCGGGGGTGATAGCGCGAGCCCGTTGTGCTGGGGAGGGGCATCCTGGCATCCTTTGGCACCGGGGGGGGGAAGTAGGGGGGGGGGGATGTGATACATTTGGCGGGCGGAGGGAGGGCACTCACCCCTGCTCGCGCATGAGAAAGCAGGCAGCCACCACACCCGCCCGCCCGCGGCCCCCCCAGCAGTGAAGGTATACCTGCCGCCAAAGGTTGGGGGCGCCAGTACGCTGTGTGATGACAGTCAGCGCAGGACCCCGAGGGCATGGGGGGGGGGGGGCACCTTGGCGCCGGCGTGGATGTGGTCCGACAGGAAGCGCAGCGCCGCGTCCATGGTCTCGTCGCTGCAGGTTGCGGTGGCCCGGGTGAGACTGCCGGTGTAGCGTGTGGGGAAAGGGTGGGGTGTTGGGGGGGCGGGGGGGACCTGGGAGCGCCCATGTCAGGGATGGGGAAGCTCAAGTACTGGCACGCTGGCGTCCTCTTGCCTCTGCAAGCGAACCGGAGAGCCACACCTCAAGAGTCGGGATGCAAAGATCGGTGCATCTGAAAAATTGGCTCTTAAGTAGAGCTCAACACCATGTGCCGGTATGGTCCACCTGGTAACTGGAGGAATTGGGGCTAAGTGCTGGAGGCATCGACGAACCAAGAAAGGAGTGGTTTCACCGATTATCTCAAGATTGATGCGTCTGATCCATCCCATGTACTAGTTTAGGGTTTGCGCGGCGATAAATATGGGGAGAGCGCGCCAGGCTGCTGATCGGGATGGGGGGGGGGGGGGGGGGGGGGGGGGTTGTAGGGGGCGCACCGGGAGGCCGCCAGCGCGGGTGCCATGCGGTCCACGGAGGGCTTGTAAGGGACGAAGTTGCGGACGCCGCGCTCCGGCATCTCCGCCTGCCCCGGCAGCTCCGCCTGCAGGCTGCAAAACACGGTCACGCCGGCCCGCAGCACCGCCGCCAGCTGCCGCTCCCCCTCCTCCGCGACCCTGCCACCAAGAGCGACACGGCCGTCAGCGGCGGAGCCGGCAATGGCAATGATTGATTGACGCCCCCAATAACTACTACTGCACCTTAATACTGTTAGGGCTTGGGCGATGTCCTCAGGGGTTTTGTCAACAAGAGAAAGAAAAACAACTCCGCCCGCTCTATGCGTTCGACGAGCCGGGCGAGCCCGGGGGGGGAGGGGGGGGGGGGGGGGGGGGGGAGGGGGGTCGGCGGCGGGGGGCGCTCGCCAGCAGCGGTCGCAGTCCACGAAGGGGTAGCGGCCGACGAGCAGCTTGCCCGGCAGCAGCCACGCGGCGAACGCTCCGGGCGCTCCGCTCCCCCACGGAAATGCTGCGGACGCAACACCGCCCTCGGCGACCGCCGCGCCCGCCATACCGGCCAGCGAACCTCTCGGGCTCTTTCCTATCGTCTTTTTTCCCTCCGGAAAGGCGGGGACCTGTGCTGTGAGCCGCTACAGGGTTGTGGCCCAAGTCGCGCAACAGGCGCGAGCTGCTTGTCTACGTAGCTGGCGGGGCCGCGGAAGGCCGAGTGTGGCACGTGACCTCCGCGGGTCGGCGATCTCCTGCTCGTGCGACACGCTAGTGGGGTGAAACGCGGCCGCGATGGCGCAGCTGGCGGCGTCAACTACTCGTCGCAAAACAGTCGAAGGGCCAAGCGGCGGCTGCCTGCTGCTTGATGGCTCGCAATGCCCGCCCTATTCCTGGGACGGCGGGGCGGCGAGCACGCGGCGGTAGATAGGGGTTTCGGAGCCACGTTCTACTGCGCCTGGGCTGGCAGCCGCCGTTTATTATGAGTTAAACTGGTTTCGGAGCGAATGACGTAACAGAGGCAGGGCTCGACGGGCGGAATAATAGATAATAGCGATTAAGTGGTCGAATAACAGCTTCGCTGTCGTCTACTTCCGCGGAGGCAGCAGCCATGAAAGTAGACGAGTAGCAATACAAGGTCAGGATGAATAATATTAAGTCTGCCCGTCGCAAGATGCGGAATAAAAACCATAATGCCGCATCGCAATGCAATAGTTGCGAAACGCGTGAAATGTATAGTATTATTATTGAGAGACGACACCTGGACGTTCCTGCTATGTTGTAGGTTTTTTACATAGTGCTATATTTTGTTATTCTGCTTTATTATTCTACGTATACGTATCGCAGAATAATATATTACATCAAGGCTTTCACAAAAGCGCACTACAACCGAACTAACAGCAACTATGAAAGGTTGCCAACAAAAGAGAGAGACATAAGCCTGAAACCAAGGTCGAGAAGGAGGACAGGGAGCCAAGAACCACGAAGGAGCCAAGGGAACCACGAAGTCACTTAGCTGCCAGGAACTTAAGGAACCCCCGCCCCGGCGTAGGCTATCAGGCGCGGCGAGGACGCTTGCGGCCAATGACCCGGGTCATAGCAACACATGCCGACGAGCGACGCGACGCACCATCACGTGCCGCACGCGCGGCCGCAACCCCGCCAAGAACGTTGTCTGCATGTGCCATGTTGATGAGCAAGGAGAAACGGCGGCGCCACGCAGACAAGAGCTGGCCTATTTTTTGGCCAGTGTGTGCTTGGCTAGCTTTCGCGAGGTCCACCAAGAAAGCCTCGGCGTGCGGGGCCAGCGAGCCAAACTCGGAAACGGCGAAAGGAACAAAGCGAAGCATACCGGCAGCAGCGTTTCGGACACCCTCGTCATACTTCTGGATTTTGCGGCGCTCTGCAGCTCGCAAAGCAGTCGTTGGATCCGAGGTTGACACGCCGAGGATAAGGGCAATGGTGGTATCGACAGCAACCGTGTTTCCGCGGATGCCGCCATACCCAAAAAGCCCAACGTCGGCAGGCCGCCCGTCGCTGCCCTTCGGGAGAGAAACAAGCACCGACGGGTCCGTGAGGATCTCGACACCCACGCCCAGCGCGGACTTCACGCCGTGGCAAATGTCGGAAAGGCCATGTGCCGCCCACTCGTGTGCGGCGTGATTGGAGTCGCCCCCAGAACAACGTGCCACGTGGTCAGCGTATGCGACCGCCCAAGTTGAAGGAGTGAACTCCCCGCCAGCATCCTCAAAACGGGCAAGCATAATTATCTTGTACCGAGAAGGAGCAAGGAGCACAAGAGCATGGCTCGCCGAGAGGACAAGAGCCGCCGGAAGGCCAAATGGGCGGCAAGCGGCAACACGGAACATGGAATCGTAGTACTCAGGGGAACGCTCACGGACTTCACCAAGGCGACCCTCACTTGGAGGATCAGTAACCAGGAACGCCGTCGCAGCGCGTAAGAGGCGGCCTCGGAAGCGGTTGCTGTCAGGGCCGCTTGTAGGCATACGCGCAGCAAGCTTTGCGAAACGGACCGTGTGAATGCGGTGGCTCAGCCAGGGTTTCCTGTACTTTCCGCATGGAGTGCAAGGGGAAGTCCGAGAAATGCGGGATAGCTTGGAGGTCGGCCGCCGAGCGCATTGCAGACGCCGGCTCAACCCCGGCGGCCGAGCAGCCGGCACGGGCAACGTGGGAGCGCTTGGAGGGGAGCAACTTTAGGGCAGAGGCCAACGGCCCCGCTAGATCTTCGAGCACCGCGTCTCCACACTCGTCAACGACACGGGTGTGAGCGGCGCGAAGCTCGACTGCCCACATCGGCGCCGACGCGCTGGCGCCGGCATCAAGCTCCAACGTTGGGGTGGTCAAAGCCCGGTGTATCGAGGACGCCCCAACAAGGTAGAGGCTATGAGGGCTGGATACGCCGGACATGTCGGAAAAGAACGCCCCGGCGTCGCTCAGGGTGGCGTGTTGAGCACGGAGGAAAGTCACAGCTTGGCCAACCACGAGAGCGGCATCGCCGATGTGGGAGGCATCTGCTATAGCCACATTATCGCCGATGCCGAGGCCCCCAAATTGGACCGGGAGGGACAGCTGCGTGCGCATGAAGGGCGTATCCAAGAGGTCGGGGCTAACACCCCATATGCCGGCAAGCGTTGAAAATGCGGCGGCGGCGGCATCTTCGAGGAAAGACGTAATAGTGTCGCCATACCCCTCGGATCGACCCAAGCCCCGAGGCGTGGAGCGGAGATGGTGGCCAAAACGACGGCCGCAAACTTGCAGCAAACGAGTAGCAGTGTGGGAGTGGGAGTGGTCTGCCAAACCGACGATATGATATGACGTATACGATTTGTATATTTCCTATACGCAAATACGCATGTATATTGTCGCCCATCATCATAAATTGTAATCACTTCGACGTGTACCCCCATGCAGCGCACTACTTATACGCCGTCATCCTTGCTATGATTAAACATATTGCGCTGGACGAATAAGAAATGTTATCATGTACCGCCAATACTTAGTTGGTGGGGACCACATGCGCGCCTACTGCGGTATACATCGGCATCGGCTCGTCGTTCCGCTATGCGGCGGCTATTGTTGCTTTGCTGAAGAATCATAATAGTTGTAAAAACATATATTATGGCGACGTGAGATGCAAGTCCTTATGTGTTGGTGGTGGGGCCATAGGGGGAGGGGGGGCACGGTGAGGGGCGTAAGCAACGGGCGGGTGGAACCAACGACGCATACAATACATTTTTTGTGGATCATGCCGGCGTTGCAAGCGGATCTTCTGAGTCATCCATGATCACATATCCACGTGGGTGATGCATCAGCACAATGCACTAGCATATATCATACTAATATTATAGCCAGCAACATGCCCAATCATAGCCGCCCCCGTCCATGCTCCACTGGTTATTGCACAAAAGGTGTATTGTTCACATCCAAATGGGCTTGGCTACCGTTGCAGCTGTGAATATCGCGCACCGGCCCTGCCTTCCGCCGAAATTACTTCGCCGCGGCGCGCTAAGCCCCCCGCTAATGATGAATGATATGCTCCACCGCCGATAACTCTAATGCGATTACTGTTGCCGTTTTCGCACACCGTAAACACAAATAGCGATTTGACATCAACATGTCTTATTATTGTATACTAGCAAATGAAATTATCGCACGTATGCTACTGGGAGGAGTGTGTGCTTTGCAGCATACGCATAAATAAGCTCTCGGTCACGGCAAAATTTGACATTATCCTACATAACAAAAGCGCATCGTGATCTGCTTGGACGGCGATTATTTTCTTATATATAGCGGCGCATTCTGCCAAACTAGGCGCGTGTAATTATCATCAATGCACGCATACGGCCGATTTGGCAGCAGCTGTTATTGTGCAACACACCCTTGCTTAGTATGCAGCATTGATCCAAAATAATCATTATTAGGGTGGTCACCAAGATGCACCACGGCGCACACGCACGGCCGGCCTCACATTCGAGAAATAGTGAAATGTAAATGTCGCGGTGATGCGTTTCCCGGTACCTTAAATCAGTGTAGGTATGACATGTACCACGTTATTCGCCGATGCAATCCCGTTTTTCGCTGCGTACTAGTGCTCGAAAACTGCGTACTGCCTGCGCTAGCTACGGACGGGCAGTCGCCGTTAGGCTCACAGAGGGGGGGGGGGGGGGGGGCGGCATGCTCACGACCTCATATCCGAGTCGAACGGGCACTACCGGCCCTGAAACTGGCTAGGTCTGTAGCCTACCTCATACGGGTGCTACACAAACCGTGTCATGCATGTCCCCGCAGATTCAACACGCCCTATCGAACAAATCGAGTTTCCAGAAACACCTCCTCGGCCTCGACCCCCTTCCCCTACGAGAGAGGTTGAGGCAACCATATGCCAACTACCGAGCCTTGGATCAATAGGGTAGATTCATGAGAAGGGTTGACGCTCGTTGGCGGTCGCGTCGCTGTCAATCTTGGTCGATTCCGGCCCGGTATCCCCGCCGACCCGGAATTTCCGTCATCTCGACACCCCTCGCCCAGTGACTACCACTCGATCTCCTCCTAATATCCAGCAAGCCTCACTCAACCCCTAATGGTTGCGGCTTTGCTCAAGTGGACGCGGGGTAGCCAAAATCGACTTCTGAGGTGGTATATGCTGCGTGCCCCATCGTGCCCCTCATTTCCAATCCGAAAAAGAAAAACGTGCATAATCGGACCACGGTCAACCACCACCCGCCGTAGATGCGCGGTCGGCGCGCCATCCACCACAACACACCTAGAGATAAACGATTGCGGAATTTATCAGCAAACCTGGGGTCAGAAACTATTTTCAGGGGGTGGGGGGCACTGATGAGATGATATTGTCACTTAGATTACTAAATAACCATGTGGCATGCCGCCACTAGGTTATACAGTGAATAACAATTTTATGAGCTTGTGCGTACTTCTTATGGGGATACTTTTAGTAACTACCTTGTAAATATAGCGGGTGTCATTCTAGTCACATCTTTATGTATAGTTATGACATCAAAGGTACTATGCAACAACCAAATGGGTGATAATAAAAGCAATGTAAGTCACGGCAATAGTGATTCAAGCTCCGAAACCATCATGTCTGTCATGCACCCCAAAACATATGAGGTAACGACCAAATGAATAATACGTAGATATTCCGAAACCAATTTTGATGACGCATTGTTACACGGTTGTTTATTCCCCCCCCCATTGCAAGATGGATGCCGCCCGGGCTTACTGTCTAAATGCAACAAATGAAATCGCTGCCTGGCGGTCTAGGTTTGTTAACCTAACTGATCCTCACTCCTAACAGAGAAAGAATCATCACCCCCCTTCCTCCTCCTCCTCAGAGGAAGATGACATCTCCTCCTCCGCCTCCTCCTCCTCGTCATAATCTTCTTCATCGGTATCATCATCATCATCATCATAATAACCGGCCGCGCCATCCTCGCCGCCGGTGTTGTCAACGGCCACATAATCATCATCGCCGTCATCATCATCATCACCACCGTCGCCGCCGCCATTGCCGTCCTCAGTACCAGCATCGGAATCGGCTTTGGCATCGGCATCGGCCTCATCATCACCACCACCATCACCTTTCCCATCAGCATTGCCGTCCTCGCCGGCATCGGAATCATCGGCCTCGGCGCGATGACGACACGCTATTATATGTCTGAAGCTTCCCCATGAGGATATCCGATATAAATATCAAAAGCTTCATCAAAGCGTTTTGATGATGCAGTTGTATGTACACTTGTTTCTACCTGCAGCGTAAGAGTGCCGTTATCGGTGGGAAGGGGGGGGGGGGGCGTGCTCACGTGCTGAATATAATATCAGTAACAGCGTGATGTATATATATGTATATATGCACACACACACACACGCAAACACACACACGTATAGGTACAGTCCCCCTCGTAAGTCTTGTCCTAGACGTATCTGACCGTATCGCCACATTAGCACCGGCGCCGCCGACCGCCGAGTGGTACAGTGGCGCATTTTTATGATATAATGAAGTCATAATATTCATCAACGGCTTGAGATGTGATAGGTGGCGGAGGGGGGGCTGCCTGTTGAGCTCCGCGCGGGTTCGAGCCCTGCCGGGCCCCTCGGTGGAAGTCGTAAAACCGAGGGGATAGAGGGGGGGGGGGGGGGGGGGGCGGGGGGCGATGCAAATAATATTTTTAGGTTCTCCTACAAAACCTGGTACACTGGCTTACCGCGCGACCCGCATCCCGATAAAAAAGGCGATGTACTCGCCCCACGCGGGCGGATTTTCCCCGCGTAGGGGCCGGCTAGGCGCAGCCCAATAGCAGAATATGGGAGCGTATTTATGGCCAGCCCTACTATATACCCTGGACGATGCCCTAGCAGGTGCCCATATGGACTCACCCGCTGACTCGGGGGCTGCACCCCTGCGCAGTACGGGCTGAAGCTCGGCTCTACCAAGGGCGCATTGAATGCGGACAGCAGCTGAAGGTGGGCCGGTTTTGGAGCAAGCCTTAATTGCAGTATTGGCCGTATTGTGGGAAGTGCTCACTTGCTTGCATGCCAACGGCGGGGGGAGCGCGCCTTTATGAATGTATTCTACGATGGTAGAGCTAACTCTTGGCGTGCATCTGTACAAATAGATACGTGCGATATCAAAAAACTTTGAAAAAACAATGTTATATTAAAAAAACCACATTGAACGCGTATACGTGCGACGTAAAAAAATAGTGCCCTCGTGACAATGGGTCATCAAATTCATTACTAACCCTGACCAATGGCACGAGCACGCATGGCTTCTACAGCGAGAGCACAACAAACGCCACTTAGGGCTGCCCCACGCATTATGTCATGTTCACGTATGGCATATGGAAGAGCGCGGCAACAAACGAACGTGAGGGCTCATAATGGGCCAATATACAATTGCTGATGCTTGTCAAGGGGGCAAGACTTTTTGTGGGAAGGTAGATATATATATATATATATATATATATATATATATATATATATATATATATATATATATATTTACCCAAGGAGGCACTGTTTGCCAAGAATGTCAGCTCGCTTACATTGGAGGCTAAGACGAGAACCACAGGCTTGGCCTGGGTGTCTCCTAGCGCAAAAAGATGGTTGAGGGTGGGTGGGTGCGCGAGCCGGTTGAGGCGAGCGCAAAGCAGAGAGTGCCTGTGCCCGAGGGTGGATCCCTCAGGTCGTAGTGCTGGTGCGGGCCGGCAGGCCTTAGTCCGTGCGCCGACCTCGGGGGTCGTGCGCAGTACAACATAGCTAATGTACTGTAAACCTCTAGATGACTACATCTGACCATTTACCCAAGGAGGCACTGTTTGCCAGAGACGAAAGCCAAAGGCTAGCACAGGAAGCTTAGGCCGGCGGCCGGACGGGGACGAGCCAACCGAAGAACCTCCAGGCCGCAGGAGTCGGGCGCATGGTCGGGTCGATGTACTTCCCGGTGACCACCTCGCTGTTCTTCGACCAGTCGCCCATGTGCTTGATGGCCGGCAAAGGGACGCCGACGCAGCTGGCTGCGGAAGCGGCACCCTTGCGTAAACTGTGCGATGTCCACTTGAAACCGGTGGGAGGTCGGGCGCCTGCCGCCAGGTAGGCTTCCCGCAACCACTCGGTAAGAGTGGCTGAAACCGACCAAGTGGCGGAAGACTCCAGCGGGGAGATGCTCCAGAACTTGGGCGGCGGGCTGGCGCCGTAGAAACGGCGGCAGTAGGCGTCGCGACTGACGGTGTACCAGTCCAGCAGGTCAGCGAAGTCCGGAACGGCGGCGATGGGCAGAGTTATCAGGGGCTTCGCGGAAACCCTCGTACGCTGGTCGCCTTTCTGTTTGCGGACGTATAGTAGAATGCTTCCGGACGGCCGGTCGACCACTAAATCACCGGTCTCGCAGCTAATGCCGGACTCCGCTCGGCACAGGAAGACGTACGCCGTAATCGTCGCGAGCGCGGCTCTGAAAGCGCGGATGTCCGCAATATTAGCGGGTTCCCACGCCAATGTCTGCCGAAATCCAATCGCGGTGTTCAGGATGTCAGCCGCCACGGGCGCAGGTAGGGCGACGCGGACGTCTTCCGCCGCAAGACGCTCTTGCTGGATAGCCAGGCCGCGGCGCGCGTCGGCTACCATTTCGCCGAGGGCGACAGGCTGGCGCTGATGGTCGCGGAAGTACTTGTTGATGGACGAGTAATACTGTTGAAGGGACTCCGCGCCGACGGTACCTTGCAAGCCTAGCCAGGCAGTGTAGCGGACGATTGTGCTGGTAGTAGCCTGCAGCGGGCGTAAGCCTTCCTGCTCGCAGAAAGTAGCGAAAGAGCGCATGCCGCTGTCGTAGTTGCGGTAGGTGCCGGCCGCCAGCGAACCTGTAAGCAAACCGAGCGCCGCTTGACCAACGTCGTCGGTCCCCAACAAAGACCGGAGCTCGGCCGCCATTGATGCCGACCAGGGCGCCTCCGAGCCGGCGCGCGCCGCAAGCCGGTAGCGCGCGCGTCGAGTGTGGGACAGGCGGCCCGGGTATTGCACACCGTACTGCACACCGCACTGCACACCGTACTGCACACCGTACTGCACACCGTACTGCAGCGACGGCTGTACGGTCATAGCCCGGCCTAGCGACCCCCGGCGGAGGTGCAGCCATGCCGGCGTGGCAGCCGAAAAGCCACGACGCTCCAGCCGGGCAGTCCGACCCCCGCGCGCGTTCCCCGCCGCCCAGGAAAGAAGAGGTCGCGGGTAGGCGGGTAGACAATCGTCTCGGTGGCGAGGTCCTGCAGCAGCTGGTACCAACGCCCTCCTGGCCAGTGCGGTGCGATGACCGTGGCGGCCGCGCCCGACTGGCGCAGTTTGTCCGCCAAATCGTCTAACAAACCCCACGGAGGATTGCAATAATTGCGCTCCCTGCGCCAGAACTCGTCCGGCAAATGGAGCGAATCCACCGCTTCGCAATGCGGGTCGCGCCAGCGGGAATTGTACCGCGGAAGTTGCGTATTTTCCATTGACGCAAATCTGTCGACGGTGTGCGGACCCCACAAGCGCTGCAGGTACGCGAATATCCGCGGATTGAGCTGCCAGTCGGAGTCGTCCAGCTCCCTGCTGAGTCGGTCCGCCCAAACGTTGGCTGCAGACTGGATGTATCGGGGCCTGATGGAGATGTCGTGGATATCCAGGAGGTGCCACAGCTTGCGGAGCTCCTCCATCATGACGGGCGACCGAGAGGTAAGGTTGGTCAGCGCTGCCACTACGGCCGTGTTGTCCTCGTGCAGTAAGACGCGCCGTCCTCGGAGCTGGGGCAGGAACGATTCGACCGCGTGACGTACCGCGCGAAGCTCCTTCCATGTGATGTGACGCGAGCGGTCGTCCTCGTACCAGAAGCCGCGCGCCTGGTAAGCGCTGTTGTTGTTGAGCACAGCCCCCCATCCGTACGAGCTGGAGTCCGCGTGCAGATACGCGGTCTCCACAGGCTTGTACATAGAGCGACCGTTGTGCTGCGCAGGTACCTGGGTCCACCACTCTAGGTCGCGGCGCAGCTGGTTTGTCATCTTGACGCGCCCGCCCCAGCCCTGCCGGGTGGCGAGGACGCAGTGCAGCTCCCGCAAAAAGAAACGGGCCGGCGTAACTGCCAAGTACAGGAACTGCGCCTTGCCCGCAAAGGACGCCAGCTGCCGAGCTGGGAGCCAGCGCTTGTTGGAGGCTGCGCGGCCAAGGAGCGAACGGGCGGCCTTGGCTAGAGCGATGAGCTTCTCCTCGGGGGCGCGGAACTCGCCGCGCTTCAGGTCGATGATCAGGCCCAGGTGAGGGCCGACCTGGGTGGGCTCCCAGACTCCCTTGTTGGGGTTGCGCAGTAGGCCCAGGCGGTCCAGCAAGGTGCTTAACCGGACGCGTAGCTCCAGGGCTGCCTCGCGGGAGTCCGCGAGGAAAAGGAAGTCGTCCATATAGGGTAGGAGCCGCTCGCCCCGCCAGCGAGTGTTCCGCAGGAAACGGCGAGTAGGCTTGGACGGGGCCGTGGGAGGCAACGCTGGGTCGCGCTGCTTCAGGGGCGTCCGCAGGTAGTCCGTAAAGGCCGCCGTCAATTTGCAGAAGTAGTACGACGAGCCTGTCCAACCCATCGGTAGGCAAGCAAGTCGCCACAGCTCTCCTCGGTAGTTCACGGTAAAGAAGTCGCGGTCCTCCTCCCGAATCCCAAGGGCGTAGTAGCCGTCGGCCAGGTCCATCGACACGAACCAATCTCCCGCGCGCGCCAGGTGCCGCAGGTGCTTGAGCGTTTCGTAGGACATCGTGAACGTCTTGCACCACTTGTTGAGCTCCCGTAGGTCGATGATGAGGCGCCATTTGTTGGTGCCGGGTTTGGGGACTAGAAACATTCTGGATACCCACTTGTTGCAGTGTCCTCGCTCCCACGCGCCAATCGCCTCGAAGCGGGGCAGTTCTGTAGCCATGAAATCCAGTTGTGCCTGAGTGGCGTCGCGCATGGAGACGCCGTGGTTGTAGGGGCGAGGGCGTCGCCCGTTCTTGAAGCGTATCCGGACCCCTTGGCGGATCCAACTCAAGACTTGTCCGCTCGCGCCGATGCTTTCCCAGTCTCGCCATCTTCTCCGCACGCGGTGTCGCATGTAGAGGGAGGTAGGCGTACAGGAGTCGGCGCGGCGGGCCACACCGTCACTTGGTGACCTTCGCCTTGGCCTTGTCGGACGCTGCGGCTGTTGCTGCGGCCTTCCGTGCCGCAGCGGCTTGCTCGCGTTGCTTGCGCCTCTCGGCGGACTCCATGGGGGCGGGCTTGTCGGGGGTAGCCTTGGCGAACGCGGCCGCGGCACGGGCCTTGCCCGCTGCGGAAAGGCTGATCTCGAGGGTCTTGTCGTCGAACGCTCGGCGGAGTTGGTCGAGTTGCCCGGACACGGCGATGCGCCGTGGGGTGCAGAACTTTGCGTGGGCGAGCTCGGCGAAAACACGGTCCGCCTCTGTAGCCGTTGGTCCATTCTTGGCGAGCTGGAGGTAGCCCAACCGGGAACGGGTGGCCTCCTCCGTCGCCAGGTGGGTGCGGTAGCAGGCGCGGAGCTCGGCAAGGGCCGCAGCCTTGTCTGCCGGCGTAGCAGACTCGGTCGAAAGCGACTCCAGAGCGCAGCGCATCGCCTCGTTGGCGCAGCTACTGAAGAAGGCATAGCAGCCTAGGTGCAGGTATTCGTCGTACGCTGCCTGACTCCGCTTATCCGCGAGGGCGCGGGCGGTGTCGTCGGTCAGGGTCCACAAGCGGGGCTCGTCGACGTCGCGCGGGGGGCGCTCCAGACCGGGGGGGATGACTCGGCCGTAGTAGGCAAAGTCGACGTACTCGAGCTCGTTGTCGGGTGCGTCTAGCTCAGCAGGAAGGGGCTCTCGCGCTCCTTGCTCACCACCCTCGGGCGCAGGCGTGCCCGCGGGGTTGGCTGGCTGGGTACCTTCGGGAGGAAGCGGGTCAGTGGGGGGGGCGAGTCGAGCGAGCAAGGCAGCCGTAGCAGCCTCAAACTGCCCGGCCAGCCGCTTCTCCAGGGCTTCCGCTTGGGCCGTCAGGCGTTTCTCCAATTCCGCGACAGATGCCGCCGTGGCGCCGCCCGGGGCGTCGTCCGCTAAGGCGTCTTCCGGTACAGGGCGAGGGGGCATCCTGCTGTCGCGGGGTGGGGAAGGTGTAGCGTCTCGGGAGGCAGAGGCTCGGGTCCGAGTCGGCATAGAGTAAGCTGACACTCTGCTCGACTGCTAGAGTCGAGACTGCTTGCGCGAGCCGGTTGAGGCGAGCGCAAAGCAGAGAGTGCCTGTGCCCGAGGGTGGATCCCTCAGGTCGTAGTGCTGGTGCGGGCCGGCAGGCCTTAGTCCGTGCGCCGACCTCGGGGGTCGTGCGCAGTACAACATAGCTAATGTACTGTAAACCTCTAGATGACTACATCTGACCATATATAGCAATAAATATAACATTATATGTTATATTATGTATTATACATAAATATGCCGCGCCAACGCATCAGATGCACCGCGATCGAATGTACAGTAATCGCAAGACTTAACAGCACGCGATGATACATAAATAGCAACCCTTGTTAATAACTTCATTTGATCTTATCATAAATTGCGTGGGAAATAATGAAGACCGGGAACTCGGGATTCATGCATATTAATTGATTTACCAGAGCATGTATACTATTTAAAGACTTGCGGGATCGAAAATCAAGGACAATGGCTTGCATAGTGGTCTTGCTATGGCTTGCAATCACGCGGCTCGAATAAGATGGCCTTCGGCTTGGCGCCTAGAATTTTACAACATTTTGTATTATTCAAAGCCTGAGTTATATATGCAGATTGGCGTGATAAACGTAGTCATTCAGAGCAGGAACAGTGCGAATATCGCAGCAAATTTGAGCGCAAAAAATGCAATAATATAAACCACTGTACTATCAACATATCCAGACTAGCGCTTTGCACAGCACAGCTTCTTAACTGCACGACTCGCCTAATGCGCTTTGATCGAACTACACCGCCATATTTATTCGCCGGCCAAAGTGCAGCACCTTTCATTGCTGGCACCCCTTACTGCCCTCGCATGGCAAAACTGCAAGAACTGCAACGAATTATTTCCCCAATACTACCGTCAGATGACGACCTCCGTCTCCAGAATCACGATGCACCCTCTCGTGCGGACACTTTTTCGTCTACTGAATAAGAAGTGTGGAGTGGTCACATAACACCACGATCTCAGCGAGTAATAATTGGAATGAGAATATTTGCCACAAAAAGTTGCGATGGGGCTTCAAGCCAGGTACAGTGTTGAATAAAAACGCGTGAAAATGGGGCACTGTCTCCCCGCGTATTCTACTTTCTGAGCGACCTCAAAAGTCGGAAAACTATCTGCGCCAGATATCTAGGTCACCCGTCAACAGCAATACACCCCGCGGTTTTTTATTTACAGCGCGGTTTGTGGAATGGCATGGGCAATACATAATATATCCATATTCTGAAAGTACTCGCAAAACGGATGACGTCCTGCCGTATGCATGTGGATCAGCGCGCGCGCGCGCGTGTGTGATGTGTGTGTGTGTGTGTGTGTCTTTTGAGGGGGTTGTATGCGCCGACCTTGGGGTTAGCAGATGCTGACACCAGATATTGGACGCCCATCAAAACAGCACGGCACCGGTCAGGCAGTGCCACGTTGACCCGGCTGCTGCGCGGTACTCATATCGCCGTGCGGCTTACACGTTGATGCAATGGATTGGGTAAAGGTACACCATGCCACAAAATCACAGGAAAAATCACGCGCCGCTGCACGCATCACATCACCCAGCAACACCCCGGACTGCGTTGCCCTAAGACACATCATCTCCAGCTGCAGGCCGGCCGGTCAGCACCCTTTGACAGGGCATTGACTGAGCACTGCAGAGCGGAAGAGTCTCGGTCCTTATGGTGCTTTGGTTCCATGGATGGGCGTTGCCAGGGAAGCGAGGTGAGCGCCAGTGCCTCTAGGCAATTTTAATAGGAGTGTTACACGCGAACTTCATTTCTGCCCACGACTATACTTTGGGAAGCCATGGCGCTGATCACCGAGAAGGTTCATAAGTGAATGACCGCGCAACTAGGAGCGCCCCTCAGCGCTGTCTGTCCCGCACCTCAGCATCTGCACGAACCGCTCGCAGACACGATGGCCACTGTAATGGGGGCCTGCGGGGCCTTGGTGGGAGTGCTGGCTGCCGTCTGCAGCGGCGGCGTCTCCGCTGGCACGTCGTCTTCGGCTATCAGGTCCGTCACCGCTTTGAGCGGCTGCAGGAAGTCCTTGCGGAAGCGCCGGACCATCGACATAATGAACAGCTTCGAGGCGAGGAACCCGAGCCGCTCCCTCAGCTGGAACCGCTGCTCGCGCTGGCACGCCGGCGTGGCGCCCACCATCAGGCAGCACAGCTGCGCATCCGCCAGCCTTTCGTTCATGCTGGGGATGCCGCCCTCCCGCAGGTGGCGCTGGTAGTCCGCCTGCGAGTGGGTGCTGCGGTAGTGAAACGTCACGTCCTCGAGGGAGACCTGCGCGAGGCGGAGCAGGAGCGTGCAGAACGCGCGGAAGTTCACCACCGCCTCCATGATCTCGTGGGTCGAGTAGGTTTGAGCTGCCGCGCTGCGCTGGGTGCACATCAGCTCCGCCAGGGTGGTCAGCACTGACTGTAGTTTCCGCTGCGTGAGAAAGTGCATCGGCTCCAGGTTGACCGGGAAGCGGAGGCGGACCAGCGGGTCGATGTGCTCCAGCACCCGCAGCTGCTCCTCCCTCGTGACGCCCTGCACCAGCGCCCCGACCCAAGGCCATGGTCAAGGCTGCCCAGCACCACATTGCAGTAGGGGCTGCAGTGGACGCCGGGACCAACGGGCCTGGTACAAGAGAGAGAGAGAGAGAGAGAGAGAGAGAGAGAGAGAGAGAGCAACCTTACATAGAGCTGTTGGAGGTAGGAGGGTATCCCGGCATGCCAATTAGGTAAGCAGGTAAGCCCTTCTCGAAAGCGAGCAAGTGTGGGACCCTCTTATTATGCAACGCCATGTCGGCTGTAGCTGTCACGAGTCCACTAGGTCCACTAGGGGGCTGGGTACTGCTGCATGACCGGAGGCACTCACCAGCAGGTACTGCAACATCTCGATCGCGTGCGTGACGTTCACTGCATGTCGAGGGAGGGGGAAAAGGGGTGTCAGCGCCATGTGCGCTGCCTGTCATTGCCCTCTTCCCGCCGCCTCCGGGATGGCATCCATGCCGGCCGATTGCCGCTGCCCATCAACGCAATGCCACTAGATGCGGCGCCGCGTACCCAGCATCCACCGCTCGACCGCCTTGCGTTTCACCAGCAGCCCCACTCCGTCCAAGGCGGCCCGCACGCGGTCCGCGCATATCAGCAGCGCCTGATACGCAGTGGCTACAGCTGCGGTGCGAAAGTCACCACAAAGTCTCAGAAAGACGCTGTATCTGAGGGCCATGCCGCCGGAATGACTGCCCGCCTTGCTCAGTGAAGGTATGAAGAGTCGGTGTGCGGGTGCGACTGGCGGGAGAAGAGTGGTGGTGATCGTGGTGGTGGTGGTGGTGGGCGGGGCGGTTGAGGGAGGGCCGGCACTTTGGTTCTCCGCGGCCATGTCGGGCCATGCGGGGTTTGTGGACATCACCCGCTCCCACTCCTCCGCCGTGAACCGCGTGTCCGGCCAAGCGATGAGGCCATCCGAGTACTGAGGCAGCAGCAGGGGAGGGACACAGTCTGAGAGCACCGCGTGTGGTAGTGCCAGAACTCGCGCACGCCCTGGGAGTGAGGGTGATGGGAAGTATGTGTTCCGGTGGTGCATATGTGTACCAGTTCAGTTTTATCCGCCCCGGTACTGACAGGACATGCTCGAAAATAGAAAGCCTGGCAGCGCCCCCTACGGCGGCCTTTTGTTAAGACAGCAACCCAAATACCGACTGCCGTGTGTAGGCGGCAGCCCCGCTGTAGCCACCAAGTAACATACCGAGGCGTTCCAAGCGACTAATACGAGGGTGCTTACCAGGTGGGCGAGCGGGCCGTGGAAGAGGTCGACGCCGTCGCGGGACGGGCGCCCCGACGTCCCTGCGCTCTGCCGGGCGGTGTCCTCAGGCTTTGGCCAGGCTGAGGTAGTCGCCTTGGCAACGGAAGGGCTCAGCAGCAGCGCGAAGTCCGGGGTGGGCCGCCGCCGCGACAGCCGCTGTATTTGCCGCTGCTGCGGGGCGGACGAGCCGGCGAGGCCCGCATGCAGCGGCGGCAGCGCTCGCGGGAGGGGCGCAGCTCCGAGCCCCTCCAGCGCGCCTGCCTGATCACCAAAGTCAGCCCGCTGCACACCACTGACAATCCTCTCCATGCCGACCGCGCGATCCGGATCTCGGCTCCAAGGGTCCACCTTGCGGTAGCCACCGCGGCGCTGCTCGGTGCGCTGCCTTGGAGTAGAACTCGTGAGTGGGTGGGCCACAGCTCTCACTTATCTCGCGTGCTTGTTACCTGTACTACTGGGCACGACTTCGTAAGCGACGAAGGATTACCAGGTACTCATGAATATCTGTATGATTGTCGTCCTTAGCGCTATATCTGTACAGGTATTAATTAAGGGAAACGTTTGTTTTTTCGCCCCCGGGACAGGACTGGCACCAGTGAAACCCTTGCAGCGTCTCTACGACGGCCGTTTAGGCAGCAATCCAGTTACGGAAAGCCCTGGGTAGGCGACGCTCTGTTATAGTCATCAAGCAAATTGCCGAAGCATTTCGCAAGACTAATTGGAGGCCAGTGACGGAATTTCCAACACTGTTGGATCACCGTCTAAAACACTGCCATCAAAATACCCGGCACTGACCACGAAAGGTCCGCCCCACCCGTTTGGGCGTCGGCCCATTCGAGTAATGCGAGTTGGGGCAAGCCCCAACCCGCGGAGCAAAGCATTTCGGGAGTGCGATACATGTGCAACAAAAAAGGCAATGTGAGGGAGGGCCCGACGCCATAGCTGGAAAAATTTCCCATTCCCAGTAAAATCCAGGGCGCCGTGAAGGGAGGGGGGGACCCCGCCCAAAATAAAGGCAGTTAAGTCCTCAGGCGTTGACGCACTAACCTGACTACTAATAAAATCCCTGAACTCCGGAACTAACAACCCAAAATTATGACGGTGATACCCCCACCGCGGGCACTCCACCAACATATGTTCGATAGTCTCAGATTCACCTCCGCCACATGCAGGGCAGTGTTCAAGGAACCGCTCAGGCATGGCATGAATCCGGGCCAATCGGCGGGCAGTGGGAAATACTCGGGTGCGTAATTGTATCATAATGTGCAACCCGGCCACAACCCCCGCGGGGACACCCACACCGTACTGTGGCAACGGGTTTGACGCATAGGACGCCTGGACATATATACCCCAGGTGTTATTGCGTGCTAACGATACCGACGATTCGTAACGCGCCCACACCGATGCCTTTACTAGTTTAGCGGCATCGCGCGCGGCTAGTGACCTCCACTCAAGTGGAAGGTGCGCCCCCTCAGCTAGCCCTACGTTCGCCCTAGCTAGTCGATCTAACCACCGCACAGTCCCCGACGTCCACGTGTTAGGGCGCTGCGACAGTCTCAACAAGATAGAGACTGCAGGGACAAACAAAGGTGGTGTGCAGTGGTGGTGCAAAGGCGAGAGGCTACAGTGTTTTTCAGCATAGAACAATTGTTACAAGTTGTCACCACCCGCTGCTAATAATAGACTAGCTATCGTCGGCACTGGCCATCAGGCCATGCCGACCACTAGCAGCACGCCCACTGCCAAGGGCGTCACCATGGAGAATCAGACAGTAGGCAGAACGTCAGCCCCGTCATTGTACGGCAATACATAACATATCCCCTGCACTGTCAAGGATAGAATATATCTGACAGACAGGCAGACATAATTATATATAATACAGCAGGCCGATATACGAGTACTCGTGCGTGTGACATGCGCGCACTCGTACTCTAGTACCCGTAGAATGTACATCATTCAGTGGTACCGGCTCTCGTACTGTATTAAGCCAAAGATAGCGCATGACCAGTTACAATACAGTATAACTGTCACACTACATCTCTCCCCCCTTGGACAACTAAAGCAGTATTCAATTTGCAGTTGGAATCCTAGCCGGATATTTAGCCGCATGCTGCAGAAATTCAACTGACTCAGCAAATTGCAGCCACATCGGCGTATCCAGAAAACCTTGCAAAGCAACAGTTCGTTTTACATCAAACAAACGATGCCAAACAGGTGCAATAGTTTTATCTGCAAAGTGCACCAAAAATTGCAATTGAGTACCTTTGCGTCCTGGCATCAAGCCAACTTTGACAGCAGATATTTTCTCAATCTCAAACTCTTGGCTATCAGGATCCCCCTCAGAACCCGTGACCAATGGCACAACCGGTTGAATAGGTGCAGTCGGACATGGCCGCAAACTATTCACATGGAAAACCGGATGCAACTTCATCCCCGGAGGCAACTGCAACCGGAAACTATAATTGCCAATCTTCTCAATAATCGGAAAAGGGCCCAACTGCCTATCCATTAACTTCTGGTTAGGTTGGCCTTTGATTTTCAGAAAGCGAGTTACAATACTCACTTTATCTCCAATATTGAAAACGGGAACATCCCTCTGTTGCCTTTCCGTAGGACGAACAGTCAACTCATCCTTATGAATTGCCAAAATCGATTTGACTAAGTCATGGATGTCTTTCATATTCTGGATTCTCTGTTGAGCACTAACTGACACAGGTATTGTGGGCCTCATGGCAAACAATAAGTCAGGAGGTGTTTCAGGATTAAATCCGTAATTAACCTCAAACGGTGTATGCTCAATACCAAGTGCACGATTAGAATTATACGAAAATTCCATCAACGGCAATTGATCAACCCAATTGGTGCCATCAAAGCAACAAAACGCTCGAGCTAATTCACAGACAATGGCATTGATCTTTCAGTCAGACCATCCGTTTCAGGGTGTTGGCCACTAGACATGTTTAACTTAGTGCCTAGGCGACGCCACAAAGTCTGCCAAAAAGCCGACATAAATCTCGGATCACGGTCCGAAATTATAACCCTTGGTAAACCATGCAGCCTGTATACTTCCCTCAGAAATAACTCAGCTGAATATTCACCAGTCACAGTTTTAATCGTCGGAATAAAATGTGCTTGACGGGTTAGATGGCATACAACAACCAACATTGCATCAAAACCATTACTCACAGGTAAATCGGTAATGAAATCCAAACCAACCGAGTGCCATGGACGTGGCGGTACTGGAAGCGGCTGCGTCGGTGCTGCCGGCTGCGGACGAGAACGTACCCGCCTACAGGTTGGACAATTATCACAATAGGCTTTCACGTCATGACGTATACGCGTCCACCAAAAACGATCCAAGGCACGTGCCAAGGTACTCTGAACAGCCCGGTGCCCAGTAGTATCATGCAACTCATACAATATTTTGTTAATGAGCTGACGGTTATTAGGGATGCATAGGCATTTATGCCTCCAAAAAAAACCGTCATGTTATGAGCGGGATGTTATGAT
Organism: Tetraselmis striata; assembly: GCA_006384855.1. Taxonomy (NCBI): domain Eukaryota; kingdom Viridiplantae; phylum Chlorophyta; class Chlorodendrophyceae; order Chlorodendrales; family Chlorodendraceae; genus Tetraselmis; species Tetraselmis striata. The sequence goes on along the minus strand of VCJN01003314.1, from coordinate 60,270 downwards.
GACAATTGAACCGAATCATAATAACACTGCTTTTCTGCCCTGTGGGACCTCGACACTTATCGACCTGTCAGTCCGCGAACTCGCAGTACGTATGCTGCAAACTGAAACCGGAATCACGATGAATCCGGCTGACCTGAACCTGTTCGACTGCGTGGACTATCGATGGAACCGACTGCTTTCTGTATGAGGCACGAGTGAATTTTTATGAGCTGAAGACTGATGCTCGTTGGCCATACCGTGCTGAGCAGCTGGTGAACGATAATCTGATACCGTTTGTTGGGCCTCAAGTAGCGGCCGACCCACCAGCTGATAATGGCCCTCGTTTCCCTGATAGAATCACTGTCGAACCTGGCAATGGTCGTCCGTCATATACAACCGAGATAGCTGCGCACTTGCGGGGTAAATGGTGTCGTGCCGTTCCCTATGTCGCATCGCAGGCTATACACTCGGCAGTCGTCGATAAGTGGTCGAACGTGTATAAGGCCGTGTCGACTTCTGGTATATGGACTAACAGGAGTTACCCTGGCGTACCTGTTACTGTACCGTTTCGTTTCGGCTTCGACGAGTCGCCTTTGTGGGAACTCGTCAATGATTATATGGCTGTCGACATATCAGCTGAGCTCGACCGGCTGGAAGTATCGCAACCTGTACCGTGGTATGAAAAACCTGGGGCGAAACTAACTGAGTCGCAGCGTAAGTCGGCACAGCAGCAGCCTAAGGTCGACAACGACGACATCAATGCTCTCGACATTTGGCTTCATAGTATACCTGAAATGCTGGGCCAAGTAGAGCTAAAGTCTGATACACCTGCAGGACTTATGTATGTCGTACAGCAGCTGAAGGGGCGACTGCGGCGTTGGTGGCAGTCGTATGAGAACAAAACTGGTACAGTACGCCCCGCTACTGCTGCCGCGTTTGTTGCAGCCGTACGTAAGTCGGCACAGATACCTGATCTTCAACGAGAGGCGTGCATCAAGTTTCACTTCGTTAATACAGGTCAACGCAGGCGGTGAAGGAACGCCTGCGGCTTTTTCTGAATATGCACAGGAGTTCGATGATATTTTGTCGAGATCTCGTCAGGACCTGACTAATGAGCTTAAATGTATTAAGTTCACTGAAGGACTCAGTCATCCCGAGTTAAGAAGGTTGGCACATCGTTTTCTAACTGAGGAGAAGCGCAGGTCTGTCGACGTAACGATCGATGTACTGGTGGACCACTGTAATGGTCTCATCAGCGGTAATCGGTCTCTCGGCGAAAAGGCCAGGCCAAGAAACGGGCGCGCTCCTTGTCAACGACGACTCGGGAGCCGGAGCGAGCGGCGCCGGCGGCTCTGGCGAGGGAGGGCGCAAGAAGCGTAAGCCCAAGGGCGACAAGAAGCGTCGCGCCGAGGAGCAGTCGGGCGTCGAGAGCCGAGCCAAGAAGGGCAAGCCGACTGATAAGGACGGCAAGCCGCTTGCTGGCGAGGCGCTGCAACGTAAGCAGGAGTACGACAGTATGGCCAAGAAGCTTGGAAAAGCTAAGGTCAGTGAACACTTCAACAACCGCACTTGTTTTAAATGCGGTAAGGAGGGCCATAAGTTCAGAGACTGTCCGAAGAAATAGGGGTGCCCAGCAGCTACTGGTAGTGACAGACTAGTAGCTGGGGACTTAAATGATGAGCAGGCCTGTTCCTGTAACAGATGACGTGGATGATGTACTTCCCTCTGTTCCTGAGTCTGATGCTGTACCGTCAGATTCTGCTCATGCCCCTGTAGATGCACCTACTGATACGTTTGTTGGTAGTAAAGCATCGGTTACAGATACGAAAAGCATACTCGTCATAGCAGCTCGAAAACTGTCGGGTCGTCGTCGAGTAAAAGCTATCCGTCGTAAAAAAGTCCAGACTTCTAGTACACATACTGGTGTTACCTGGAGACTGGTGGATCGTATCTTTGACCCCCTCTATGATAAATATCAGTTTACTCTAGAGGGATGTGCAGATTATGAGGGATTGAATACCCATAAAGATCTGCCCTTCTGTTCTGTCAATGAATCAGTTTTAGAACGGGACTTAGCTGGTGAACGAGTATATGTACATCCACCATGGAACAGAGTAGAACAAATTGCTGCACACTTTGAACAGTGTCGTAAGGCTAATCGTAATGATACTCTGGGTGTTTTTATACTACCAGCTTGGGAGAAGTTTAATGCTATGACAAAGCATTGGAAACTAATCCAGGAGTTCCCGGCTAGAACGCCTATGTTTACCCGTTTATCATCAGATAATGCTACCGTCCATACAGATGTTCGCCCTGCGCCGTGGCCCATTCGGATATGGCTTGTGGACAATGAATGTAGTATACCTGATGATATTATGGATGAATCCTGCTCACCTAATGCTGATGGGGAGGTGTCTGCGGACACTCAGGATTTTAACGTGGAGTCTGAAAAAGTTAGCCAAAATATTTTTGACTCTGAAACAGTTAATGTGTCGGCTGATAATGTTGATGGTGTATCACAACCAGCTACTGTGGCTTCATTAAGTAAATGGGACGATCCCAGGCCACTATTAAAGGTTGAAATCAGCTTAAATACTGGTGCTCATGTAGATGCATTGGTAGATAATGCAGCATCACTGAATTTTATTTCTGAGGACTTTGTCCGTAAAAATAATATTCAAATTGAGAAACTTCAGAAGAAAATTCCGGTTCGTCTTGCTAATGGTCAACGTGTGAGTTGTACACAGATCGTTACCATTACATTTGATATAGCAGGACACTCTTTTGAAAACCGAGTATTTTATGTTCTTCGAGAACTCAATGTGGCTGATGTTGTGTTAGGATTAACTTGGCTTGATGAAGCCCAGGTATCTGTACAATATGGGGAGAATCGTATCTTAACCCTAATTGATGGTACAGAAATCCAGTTTGAAACAATAGAACGCCGTCCCGCATGTAGTTCGGTTTCTGCAATTATAATTAATGAAATTAATGCGGAAAACGGCGAGGGGAGGGAAAGCAAAGCCCCGTGTGGCTGAGTTCTATTCTGTCCAAATAAGTGTGATTAAGGATGACCCTAATCTGCATTTGGATGATGCAATGCTACCTGAGCATAAGGAGGCTGTTCGTAAAATTCTTTATGATGAATTTCCGGATGTGTTGCGCCCGGTTGATAGTGCTCCGCAGCATAGACCATGGGACCATAAGATTGATCTTACAGGTACTATGAGGAAACAACGTCTCAATCGGTTGTCCCCGGCTGAGCGTGCCGAGTTAGATCGCCAATTAAAGTCAGCTATTGAAGCCGGACTTGTACGTCCTAGTCAATCTGAGTTTGGCTCGCCTATTCTTTTTGTTAGGAAGGCGGATGGATCTCTCCGGTTATGTGTAGACTTTCGTGGTCTCAATGATGTTACTCGGAAGGATGCGTATCCCTTACCGCGTATTGATGAAACTCTTGATGAGTTGAGGAAAGCTCGATGCTATACCCATTTAGATTTAGCCTCTGGTTATTGGCAGGTAGCTATAGCTGAGGAGGATATACATAAAACTGCATTTCAGACACCTGATGGATTATTAGAATGGACTGCTATGCCATTTGGGTTATGCAATGCCCCCGCAACTTTCCAACGTATGATGAATGATATCTTACGTCCTTTTTTGCGTAAATTTGTGGTTGTGTATCTTGATGATATTTGTATATATTCAGAGAATTATGTTGACCACTTAGAACATATTCGTATGGTAGTGGCAAAATTATCTGAACATAACCTACGTTTGCAACTAAAGAAATGTTTCTTTGGGATGACATCAATGGAGTATTTGGGTTATACTGTATCTGATGGTAAGCTACAGATATCTGAGTCTAAAATATCTGCGGTTAAAGATTGGCCTGTGCCAAAAACTCAGAGCGAAGTGCGAAGTTTTGTACAATTTTGCAATTTTTACTCTAAGTTTATACACCATTTCAGTGATTTAACCACTCCGTTGACCGATTTGTTACGTAAAACAAAACCAGCCGTTGTAGACTGGAGTCCTGACTGTCAGGAAGCTTTCGAGACTCTTCGTCTGCGTTTGATTTCCGCACCTTGTCTGACCATACCGGAAATAGGCATTGATGTGACGTTCACCGTAGCGACAGATGCGTCCAACGTAGGGCTAGCTGCAGTTTTATTGCAGGACCAGGGAGGAGGCCCACAACCAGTAGCGTACTGGGCGCGGAAGCTGAATTCAGCTGAGCGCGGTAATACTTACTCTGCTTATGACCTCGAGGCATTGGCCATATGTGAGTCGATTAAGCATTGGAGGTGTTATGTTGAAGGTTGCCGTCGATTCCTTGTTGTTTCAGACCATGACACCCTACGGCATTTGCTCAGGCAACCTGCAGAACGGATGAATAGACGCCAAGCTCGCTATGTTCGCGACTTACAGTCTTATGTGGGTTCAATGTCTCTTGCATATAGAAAAGGCAAGTGGAATGAGGCAGATCCGTTGTCTCGTAGACCGGATTTTAAACCGTTAAGTTTCGGTGGCCTTTATTGGACCGGGGATGTGCCGGATACGGCTGAGGCACTTGAATGTGTACACAACCCCACACGTACTGCCATAGCTTCTATGAGTGTGAGTACTCTAAAGCTTAGTGATGACATACTCGACATGATAAAAACGGGGTATGTGGCAGACGACTTCTATTCCGAATGGGGGGGATGGATGAAGTCGGGACATGTGTCCAAACATGACGGTTTTTTTTGGAGGCATAAATGCCTATGCATCCCTAATAACCGTCAGCTCATTAACAAAATATTGTATGAGTTGCATGATACTACTGGGCACCGGGCTGTTCAGAGTACCTTGGCACGTGCCTTGGATCGTTTTTGGTGGACGCGTATACGTCATGACGTGAAAGCCTATTGTGATAATTGTCCAACCTGTAGGCGGGTACGTTCTCGTCCGCAGCCGGCAGCACCGACGCAGCCGCTTCCAGTACCGCCACGTCCATGGCACTCGGTTGGTTTGGATTTCATTACCGATTTACCTGTGAGTAATGGTTTTGATGCAATGTTGGTTGTTGTATGCCATCTAACCCGTCAAGCACATTTTATTCCGACGATTAAAACTGTGACTGGTGAATATTCAGCTGAGTTATTTCTGAGGGAAGTATACAGGCTGCATGGTTTACCAAGGGTTATAATTTCGGACCGTGATCCGAGATTTATGTCGGCTTTTTGGCAGACTTTGTGGCGTCGCCTAGGCACTAAGTTAAACATGTCTAGTGGCCAACACCCTGAAACGGATGGTCTGACTGAAAGGATCAATGCCATTGTCTGTGAATTAGCTCGAGCGTTTTGTTGCTTTGATGGCACCAATTGGGTTGATCAATTGCCGTTGATGGAATTTTCGTATAATTCTAATCGTGCACTTGGTATTGAGCATACACCGTTTGAGGTTAATTACGGATTTAATCCTGAAACACCTCCTGACTTATTGTTTGCCATGAGGCCCACAATACCTGTGTCAGTTAGTGCTCAACAGAAAATCCAGAATATGAAAGACATCCATGACTTAGTCAAATCGATTTTGGCAATTCATAAGGATGAGTTGACTGTTCGTCCTACGGAAAGGCAACAGAGGGATGTTCCCGTTTTCAATATTGGAGATAAAGTGAGTATTGTAACTCGCTTTCTGAAAATCAAAGGCCAACCTAACCAGAAGTTAATGGATAGGCAGTTGGGCCCTTTTCCGATTATTGAGAAGATTGGCAATTATAGTTTCCGGTTGCAGTTGCCTCCGGGGATGAAGTTGCATCCGGTTTTCCATGTGAATAGTTTGCGGCCTTGTCCGACTGCACCTATTCGACCGGTTGTGCCATTGGTCACGGGTTCTGAGGAGGATCCTGATAGCCAAGAGTTTGAGATTGAGAAAATATCTGCTGTCAAAGTTGGCTTGATGCCAGGACGCAAAGGTACTCAATTGCAATTTTTGGTGCACTTTGCAGATAAAACTATTGCACCTGTTTGGCATCGTTTGTTTGATGTAAAACGAACTGTTGCTTTGCAAGGTTTTCTGGATACGCCGATGTGGCTGCAATTTGCTGAGTCAGATGAATTTCTGCAGCATGCGGCTAAATATCCGGCTAGGATTCCAACTGCAAATTGAATACTGCTTTATGTTGTCCAAGGGGGGAGAGATGTAGTGTGACAGTTATACTGTATTGTAACTGTCATGCGCTATCTTTGGCATAATACAGTACGAGAGCCGGTACCACTGAATGATGTACATTCTACGGGTACTAGAGTACGAGTGCGCGCATGTCACGCGCACGAGTACTCGTATATCGGCCTGCTGTATTATATATAATTATGTCTGCCTGTCTGTCAGATATATTCTATCCTTGACAGTGCAGGGGATATGTTATGTATTGCCGTACAATGACGGGGCTGACGTTCTGCCTACTGTCTGATTCTCCATGGTGACGCCCTTGGCAGTGGGCGTGCTGCTAGTGGTCGGCATGGCCTGATGGCCAGTGCCGACGATAGCTAGTCTATTATTAGCAGCGGGTGGTGACAACTTGTAACAATTGTTCTATGCTGAAAAACACTGTAGCCTCTCGCCTTTGCACCACCACTGCACACCCACCTTTGTTTGTCCTTGCAGTCTCTATCCGGCTGAGACTGCCGCACATGGACGTGGCGGCACTGGAAGCGGCTGCGTCGGTGCTGCCGGCTGCGGACGAGAACGTACCCGCCTACAGGTTGGACAATCATCACAATAGGCTTTCACGTCATGACGTATACGCGTCCACCAAAAACGATCCAAGGCACGTGCCAAGGTACTCTGAACAGCCCGGTGCCCAGTAGTATCATGCAACTCATACAATATTTTGTTAATGAGCTGACGGTTATTAGGGATGCATAGGCATTTATGCCTCCAAAAAAAACCGTCATGTTTGGACACATGTCCCGACTTCATCCATCCCCCCCATTCGGAATAGAAGTCGTCTGCCACATACCCCGTTTTTATCATGTCGAGTATGTCATCACTAAGCTTTAGAGTACTCACACTCATAGAAGCTATGGCAGTACGTTGTGGGTTGTGTACACATTCAAGTGCCTCAGCCGTATCCGGCACATCCCCGGTCCAATAAAGGCCACCGAAACTTAACGGTTTAAAAATCCGGTCTACGAGACAACGGATCTGCCTCATTCCACTTGCCTTTTCTATATGCAAGAGACATTGAACCCACATAAGACTGTAAGTCGCGAACATAGCGAGCTTGGCGTCTATTCATCCGTTCTGCAGGTTGCCTGAGCAAATGCCGTAGGGTGTCATGATCTGAAACAACAAGGAATCGACGGCAACCTTCAAGGTAACACCTCCAATGCTTAATAGACTCACAGACGGCCAATGCCTCTAGGTCATAAGCAGAGTAAGTATTCCCACGCTCAGCTGAATTCAGCTTCCGCGCCCAGAATGCCACTGGTTGAGAGCCTCCTCCCTGGTCCTGCAATAAAACTGCAGCTAGCCCTACGTTGGACGCATCTGTCGCTACGGTGAACGTCACATCAATGCCTATTTCCGGTATGGTCAGACAAGGTGCGGAAATCAAACGCAGACGAAGAGTCTCGAAAGCTTCCTGACAGTCAGGACTCCAGTCTACAACGGCTGGTTTTGTTTTACGTAACAAATCGGTCAACGGAGTGGTTAAATCACTGAAATGGTGTATAAACTTAGAGTAAAAATTGCAAAATTGTACAAAACTTCGCACTTCGCTCTGAGTTTTTGGCACAGGCCAATCTTTAACCGCAGATATTTTAGACTCAGATATCTGTAGCTTACCATCAGATACAGTATAACCCAAATACTCCATTGATGTCATCCCAAAGAAACATTTCTTTAGTTGCAAACGCAGGTTATGTTCAGATAATTTTGCCACTACCATACGAATATGTTCTAAGTGGTCAACATAATTCTCTGAATATATACAAATATCATCAAGATACACAACCACAAATTTACGCAAAAAAGGACGTAAGATATCATTCATCATACGTTGGAAAGTTGCGGGGGCATTGCATAACCCAAATGGCATAGCAGTCCACTCTAATAAACCATCAGGTGTCTGAAATGCTGTTTTATGTATATCCTCCTCAGCTATAGCTACTTGCCAATAACCAGAGGCTAAATCTAAATGGGTATAGCATCGAGCTTTCCTCAACTCATCAAGAGTTTCATCAATACGCGGTAAGGGATACGCATCCTTCCGAGTAACATCATTGAGACCACGATAGTCCACACATAACCGGAGAGATCCATCCGCCTTCCTAACAAAAAGAATAGGCGAGCCAAACTCAGATTGACTAGGACGTACAAGTCCGGCTTCAATAGCTGACTTTAATTGGCGATCTAACTCGGCACGCTCAGCCGGGGACAACCGATTGAGACGTTGTTTCCTCATAGTACCTGTAAGATCAATCTTATGGTCCCATGGTCTATGCTGCGGAGCACTATCAACCGGGCGCAACACATCCGGAAATTCATCATAAAGAATTTTACGAACAGCCTCCTTATGCTCAGGTAGCATTGCATCATCCAAATGCAGATTAGGGTCATCCTTAATCACACTTATTTGGACAGAATAGAACTCAGCCACACGGGGCTTTGCTTTCCCTCCCCTCGCCGTTTTCCGCATTAATTTCATAACTTTAGATGCAGAAACCGAACTACATGCGGGACGGCGTTCTATTGTTTCAAACCGGATCTCTGTACCATCAATTAGGGTTAAGATACGATTCTCCCCATATTGTACAGATACCTGGGCTTCATCAAGCCAAGTTAATCCTAATACAACATCAGCCACATTGAGTTCTCGAAGAACATAAAATACTCGGTTTTCAAAAGAGTGTCCTGCAATATCAAAGGTAATGGTAACGATCTGTGTACAACTCACGCGTTGACCATTAGCAAGACGAACCGGAATTTTCTTCGGAAGTTTCTCAATTTGAATATTATTTTTACGGACAAAATCCTCAGAAATAAAATTCAGTGATGCTGCATTATCTACCAATGCATCTACATGAGCACCAGTATTTAAGCTGATTTCAACCTTTAACAGTGGCCTAGGATCGTCCCATTTACTTAATGAAGCCACAGTAGCTGGTTGTGATACACCATCAACATTATCAGCCGACACAGTAACTGTTTCAGAGTCAAAAATATTTTGGCTAACTTTTTCAGACTCCACGTTAAAATCCCGGGTGTCCGCAGACACTTCCCCATCTACATTAGGTGAGCAGGATTCATCCATAATATCATCAGGTATACTACATTCATTGTCCACAAGCCATATACGAATGGGCCACGGCGCAGGGCGAACATCTGTATGGACGGTAGCATTATCTGATGATAAACGGGTAAACATAGGCGTTCTAGCCGGGAACTCCTGGATTAGTTTCCAATGCTTTGTCATAGCATTAAACTTCTCCCAAGCTGGTAGTATAAAAACACCCAGAGTATCATTACGATTAGCCTTACGACACTGTTCAAAGTGTGCAGCAATTTGTTCTACTCTGTTCCATGGTGGATGTACATATACTCGTTCACCAGCTAAGTCCCGTTCTAAAACTGATTCATTGACAGAACAGAAGGGCAGATCTTTATGGGTATTCAATCCCTCATAATCTGCACATCCCTCTAGAGTAAACTGATATTTATCATAGAGGGGGTCAAAGATACGATCCACCAGTCTCCAGGTAACACCAGTATGTGTACTAGAAGTCTGGACTTTTTTACGACGGATAGCTTTTACTCGACGACGACCCGACAGTTTTCGAGCTGCTATGACGAGTATGCTTTTCGTATCTGTAACCGATGCTTTACTACCAACAAACGTATCAGTAGGTGCATCTACAGGGGCATGAGCAGAATCTGACGGTACAGCATCAGACTCAGGAACAGAGGGAAGTACATCATCCACGTCATCTGTTACAGGACAGGCCTGCTCATCATTTAAGTCCCCAGCTACTAGTCTGTCACTACCAGTAGCTGCTGGGCACCCCTATTTTTCCGGACAGTTTCTGAACTTATGGCCCTCCTTACCGCATTTAAAACAAGTGCGGTTGTTGAAGTGTTCACTGACCTTAGCTTTTCCAAGCTTCTTGGCCATACTGTCGTACTCCTGCTTACGTTGCAGCGCCTCGCCAGCAAGCGGCTTGCCGTCCTTATCAGTCGGCTTGCCCTTCTTGGCTCGGCTCTCGACGCCCGACTGCTCCTCGGCGCGACGCTTCTTGTCGCCCTTGGGCTTACGCTTCTTGCGCCCTCCCTCGCCAGAGCCGCCGGCGCCGCTCGCTCCGGCTCCCGAGTCGTCGTTGACAAAAGCGCGCCCGTTTCTTGGCCTGGCCCTTTCGCCGAGAGACCGATTACCGCTGATGAGACCATTACAGTGGTCCACCAGTACATCGATCGTTACGTCGACAGACCTGCGCTTCTCCTCAGTTAGGAAACGATGTGCCAACCTCTTTAACTCGGGATGACTAAGTCCTTCAGTGAACTTAATACATTTAAGCTCATTAGTCATGTCTTCACGAGATCTCGACAATATATCATCGAACTCCTGTGCATACTCAGAAAAAGTTGCAGGCGCTCCTTCATCGCCTGCGTTGACCTGTATTAACGAAGTGAACTTGATGCACGCTTCTCGTTGAAGATCAGGTATCTGTGCTGACTTACGTACGGCTGCTACAAACTCGGCAGCAGTAGCGGGGCGTACTGTACCAGTCTTGTTCTCGTACGACTGCCACCAACGCCGCAGTCGCCCCTTCAGCTGCTGTACGACATACATAAGTCCTGCAGGTGTATCATCCTTTAACTCTACTTGGCCCAGCATTTCAGGAATACTATGAAGCCAGATGTCGAGAGCATTTATGTCGTCGTTGTCGACCTTAGGATGCTGCTGCGCCGACTTACGCTGCGACTCAGTTAGTTTCGCCCCAGGTTTTTCATACCACGGTACAGGTTGCGATACTTCCAGCCGGTCGAGCTCAGCTGATATGTCGACAGCCATATAATCATTGACGAGTTCCCACAAAGGCGACTCGTCGAAGCCGAAACGAAACGGTACAGTAACAGGTACGCCAGGGTAACTCCTGTTAGTCCATATACCAGAAGTCGACACGGCCTTATACACGTTCGACCACTTATCGACGACTGCCGAGTGTATAGCCTGCGATGCGACATAGGGAACGGCACGACACCATTTACCCCGCAAGTGCGCAGCTATCTCGGTTGTATATGACGGACGACCATTGCCAGGTTCGACAGTGATTCTATCAGGGAAACGAGGGCCATTATCAGCTGGTGGGTCGGCCGCTACTTGAGGCCCAACAAACGGTATCAGATTATCGTTCACCAGCTGCTCAGCACGGTATGGCCAACGAGCATCAGTCTTCAGCTCATAAAAATTCACTCGTGCCTCATACAGAAAGCAGTCGGTTCCATCGATAGCCACGCAGTCGAACAGGTTCAGGTCAGCCGGATTCATCGTGATTCCGGTTTCAGTTTGCAGCATACGTACTGCGAGTTCGCGGACTGACAGGTCGATAAGTGTCGAGGTCCCACAGGGCAGAAAAGCAGTGTTATTATGATTCGGTTCAATTGTCATCATAACATCCCGCTCAGCACCAGCCCCCTTGCCTGAAGTCACAATCACAGTCGCTGTGACGCCGCAGTCGAAGGGCAGCTTAGTATCTGCGTCCCTCTCTCGAGCCGCCAGTTGTGCACGCGAAAACTTGCGCCTCATCACGTCACTCATTATACAACAAACGAGGAGTGCTTGCAGTGGAAGACTTGAAGATTCTGGAACTAACACTCGCTCCGAAACCAGTGCGACAGTCTCAACAAGATAGAGACTGCAGGGACAAACAAAGGTGGTGTGCAGTGGTGGTGCAAAGGCGAGAGGCTACAGTGTTTTTCAGCATAGAACAATTGTTACAAGTTGTCACCACCCGCTGCTAATAATAGACTAGCTATCGTCGGCACTGGCCATCAGGCCATGCCGACCACTAGCAGCACGCCCACTGCCAAGGGCGTCACCATGGAGAATCAGACAGTAGGCAGAACGTCAGCCCCGTCATTGTACGGCAATACATAACATATCCCCTGCACTGTCAAGGATAGAATATATCTGACAGACAGGCAGACATAATTATATATAATACAGCAGGCCGATATACGAGTACTCGTGCGTGTGACATGCGCGCACTCGTACTCTAGTACCCGTAGAATGTACATCATTCAGTGGTACCGGCTCTCGTACTGTATTAAGCCAAAGATAGCGCATGACCAGTTACAATACAGTATAACTGTCACAGCGCGCCCGACTTGGCTGATCTACTAAATGGGTTATACATGTATTCAAGTCGGATGCTTTAAGGAACGCCCGAGCCCGTGCCGCAGCGGCCGTAGCCTCTATGGGCGCAATATCCAATTCCCGCATCATCGGTGCAGTGGCTACCCCAGGGGAGTTTTTACCTACCCCAATGAGGCAACGCAAGCACTGATTGAGTACAGTTTGTAATTTATTTGCGCCGCTAGTTCTATCCATGCCCCATACTTCACACCCATAAGTTAAAACCGGCAGTACACAGGTTTTAAAAACCGACACACGTACGTACATTAATAGGGATTATGTCCCGTCCACCGACTAATACCGAATCGAGCGCCTCAATAGCGCGTTTACCCTTCTTAACCCGGTCGTCTACTATGTGTTGCATACCTAAATCCGACTTAATGACCGTACCCAAGTACCTATATTCATTTACAACCGGTACCCGTTCCCCCCAAGCTGCCATCGGGCAGCTTGTTCGCGTAACGCGGTCTCGTCGGAATATCGGCCTAATGCCATCACCCCACACTTAAGTACCCCAAACCCCATAAAATGATCCTCCGCCCACTGCGAGAAGTGGGCGAACATGGCATGCAGGTTATCGAACGAGCCTGTGATACCAACAGCGTCGTCCGCGTATAACTGACCTGGCACCCTTAGTGGTTGCCTTGCCGCTAATGTGTCAGTGCACCCTGGTACATCACATCCTAGATGTTCTACCCCATCGAATATATCGTTAATAAATATGTTAAATAGGATGGGGGAAGCGGGGCATCCCTGTCGGAGGCCACGCTCTATGGGTATGGGGTCTGATAGTGTTCCCGGGGCCACCCCTGTCTTGACCCGTACCATACTATCCCTGTATAAAGTTTTAATGAAGGTAAGCATATGACCCGAAACTCCTATGGCTTGTAGTTTTAGGAATAACAGCTCATGAGGTACGGTGTCATATGCCTTCCTAAAGTCAATAAAACCCGCGTACGTGGGTAGACCTGCCGCTTGGCGACGAGCCGCGATATCGAACAAGCTGGCGACTTTCATGGGGCCCTCCTTATTCCGCATAAAACCCGCTTGCCAACGGTCGATTATCCCTTTAGCTTGGCAGACGTCTTGCAAGCGTTGGGAAATGATGGTCATAAGGAGTTTCATAGCGGCACCCATAATCGAAATACCCCTATAATTGTCCATAACGGTCGCGTCGCCTTTCTTGGGCACCGATACTATGGCCGAGCTACGCCACTGCTGGGGGATATAGTTCTTAGTCCATATCCCGTTAATTAAGGCCAGCAATGCCTTGCCAAAATGGCTATTCGGGGCGTATATCGCCAATTTTAAAGCCTCTGCAGTGATCCCATCCTGCCCCTGGGCCTTATTATTTTTTAAACGCCTAAGAGCCTTGACTAGTTCCTCCCATGTTATATGCCCATTAATCCCGTTTAGTGCGGGGGCAATGGGTGGGGATGTACCGTGTCGGTGTTCCCACGCCGCACGGTATATCGCAACCCGTTGTGCTAGGGGGTGGGGGTCACGCAGCAGCTCCCGATAGTGCCGCGCCCAGCACGCATTGATTTCGCCCGGCTCGGTATGAAGTACCCCCGATACCGGATCGCGTACTGGCTGGTCGTTCGCGCCCTCGAATGAACCCTGCCCCTTACGGAGAGAGCGCGCCCACTTCCAGAACTCCCGTCTCCCACCACCCTTCTTAAAATCCTGAACCGCTTTTAGCACGGCCCGCTCCCTCTGGCGGCGGCGGTTATTACGTACTAGTGTCCGGACCCTATGCCGTGCAGCAGCGTAATGTGCCGAAACGTTATTAGGTTATGGGAAACGTTATTAGGTTCATGGTGAACCCGGTTCACCACAGTACATTATGTGTTATTCAAAAATCAGTACTTTTGACTGATGTTCCCGGCGCACACGCCGCGCGTAGCTCGCGCGCGCTGCCGCCGCGCGACGGTCGGCTCGGTGGAGACGTTGCCATCATGCCGGTGTCCTGCTATTACCCTTGACATAGACCACGATAGCGCATCCGTTGACCAGGACGACACTCTTGCCTACCCCCTACGCGCGTGCCCGCTGCGTGAGTGGGTTCCGATTGTGGCCTTCATCATGGCCCACGACTCGGATCGTCCCAGCGGGCAGTGTGCGTACCCGGCGTGCCGCCATCCCGAGCTACCGTCGTGCCGTTTGTGCGTGACTTGCCAGTTACCGGCGCACCATATATGCCAGATCGCTTTCGAGGCGGTACACAACTTCGAAAACACGTCCATACCTCTTTCCTGCACTCGCTACTGTTTGGAGAAGAGCATACCGATGCCGGCAGGCGTTCCTGAGCAGGCTGACCTCTTTCAATTCCAAGGACATCAAGAACATCGGTGGCATGCCCAAGGGTGAGACACATGATTCGCACACTCTGCTATCCACCCTTCTAGCAAGTGACATGGCGACCAGTGGGTGGTGGTTTACATAGTGGACTGCAAGAACATGCTGAAACATCTATTATGGATGTCCCCAAAACAACGAAAGTGAGCCGCAGACATTCTTTCTTTGCTCATCCACGACAATACCTACCTGACCACCCAATTCGGGCCCTAGGCCTCGTCACGGCTCTGGACAAGTTCCTAGCATGCAATTGTGTGTTGCCACACCATTGTTTGTCTTTGTTGAAAAAAAGCTTATGCGGTAATGCACATGTGACTAACATACATCGTTTGCGTAGGAATGGACATACTGTCAGCCTCGTGCAAGGTTAGGCGCTACGTGAGGGGACTGTGGATTACGAGTGGCAGTAAACCTTTCTACGCGGCACTGATATCTGCCTTGGTGTTATCTTCATCGACGCTGACCCTGGAGCAACAGCTGCCGCTGAGCTGGTGTTCAGACATGCATCCATCCAGTGGCGCATCTGGCACATTTACAATAACCTTTGCAAGAATCTCGCTGCTCGCCTTGGCCAGCGCAACAAGCAGCTCTCCAGGGACTTCGCCATCGCGCGTGCTCAGATTTCTGAAGTGACATTCGAGGCGCTGTATCAGTCCCTACAGCAATGCTACCCCGAGTGCGCATTGTATCTAAACAAGGAGCTGACCGACAATGCAAAGTACTGGGCCAACGTGTCTTCACTGCTGGATGCCGGTCCACGCAGCGCGGAAAAGCACCAAACTTTTTGATGAAGCGGCACCTTCGCAACCTTCGCAAGAACACTCCCCTCCACAAGCTTCTTAGGGAGGTAATGCTGCTCAATGAGCAGTGGGAGGAAGCGAGAACCGCTCATGCCGATGCGCGCACCAGCATGAACCCCCAGCTGGCAACAAACTTTGCGAAGACGGTCATCCCCGCAGTGAACGACAAGTTGCGCTCCAACCTGACAAACTATGTTTTGAACGAGGCATTGAAGCAGGTGCAAGCATCTGCTATTTACGGCGTCGCCCTTTGCAGCATGAAACAAGACCGCCCATGCGTCCCATCAGGTAGTCCCCACCCCTTGCCTGCACGACGCCCATCGCCACATGCGTGATAATATATATCTGGCGCCCACCAGTCCGCGCCCCCGCGCACCGCTCCAAATACGTATACTGCGCGTCTGGCGCCCACCGGCTTTATCAATTCACCACCAGCGTGGTAATATATATATCTGGCGTCCACCTGCCCGCACCCCCGCGCATCGCCCCAAATACGTATACTGCGCATCTGGCGCCCACCGGCTTTATCAATTCACCACCAGCGTGGTTATATCTATCTGGCGCCCACCAGTCCGCGCCCCCGCGCACCGCCCCAAATACGTACACTGCGCATCTGGCGCCCACCGGCTTTATCAATTCACCACCAGCGTGGTAATATATATATCTGGCGTCCGCCTGCCCGCACCCCCGCGCATCGCCCCAAATACGTACACTGCGCCTCTGGCACACACCGGCTTTAGCAATTCACCACCAGCGTGATAATATATCTGGCGTCCACCTGCCCGTGCCCCCGCGCACCGCCCCAAATATGTATACTGCGCCTCTTGCGCCCACCGGCTTTAGCAATTAAGCACCAGCGTGATAATATCTATCTGGCGCCCACCAGTCCGCGCCCCCGCGCACCGCCCCAAATACGTATACTGCGCCTCTGGCGCCCACCGGCTTTATCAATTCACCACCAGCGTGGTAATATATATATCTGGCGTCCACCTGCCCGCACCCCCGCGCATCGCCCCAAATACGTATACTGCGCATCTGGCGCCCACCGGCTTTATCAATTCACCACCAGCGTGGTTATATCTATCTGGCGCCCACCAGTCCGCGCCCCCGCGCACCGCCCCAAATACGTACACTGCGCATCTGGCGCCCACCGGCTTTATCAATTCACCACCAGCGTGGTAATATATATATCTGGCGTCCACCTGCCCGCACCCCCGCGCATCGCCCCAAATACGTACACTGCGCCTCTGGCACACACTGGCTTTATCAATTCACCACCAGTGTGATAATATCTATCTGGCGCCCACCAGTCCGCGCCCCCGCGCACCGCCCCAAATACGTATACTGCGCCTCTGGCGCCCACCGGCTTTATCAATTCACCACCAGCGTGGTAATATATATATCTGGCGTCCACCTGCCCGCACCCCCGCGCATCGCCCCAAATACGTACACTGCGCCTCTGGCACACACCGGCTTTATCAATTCACCACCAGCGTGATAATATATCTGGCGTCCACCTGCCCGTGCCCCCGCGCACCACCCCAAATACGTATGTGACGTCCGCCCGCGCCCCCTCTGCCTTGGATATGTTGTATGGATTTTTTTAGTAATAGCATGGAAAGTGCAATAGCCCTGCATCGCCCATGTACTCAAGTATGTGGGTGCGATTTCTGGGAATGTATGAAGCATAATCATGCGCCCTAATGGTGCAGGTCACACCATCGAGCTGGAGAGGGGCGCAGACTTGGCCGGCCTTCCTCGCTTCAGCAGCATTACAGAGGCACTTGCGGACCTACATTTGACATCCGCGGCCTCAGCAGCGCACGCGCTCTACGTCATCTATACCAAGTGCACAATCAACAATGGGCGCAGCAACCCCCTTTTTGTCCTCCAAAAAGACAAAGTGCAGGACCAAGATTGCTTACCTCCCTGTGGCCAACCCCCCTCTTCTCCAGCACAAGGGCAGGCCTTAGGGAGCCCTCGGCGTCAAACGCCGTATGCAACTCTCGCGGGCTACGGCTCCACCTTATACTTCACGCGACAGGGCAAGGCGACAGCTGGGAGCAGGCAGGCAATAACCGACCTGGGCAGCATACCGAGGCCTCGGCGGAGTCCAGCCTCCCGTCACATCAGCCAGAGGAGACCCGCCAAGCTCCGTCGCGGCAACCCTTGGCCGAGTTAGTGCAGCAACACGCTGCCGACCCCGTGTGCAGCCAGGCGGCCAGCAGCTACGGCGCAACGTCGCAGCCTCCGACAGGAGCTTCACGGAGGCCTCCGTTGGCTGGGCCGCCGACCAGCAAAAGGACGGCCGCATGTGATGCTTTGGGACATCGCGCCACCTATGGGTTGTGCCCCGTGTATGGCACTCCGTGTGAGTGAGGCTCGCGAGTCCTTTGTCCCCAGCGACAGCAACTCAACCTGTCGTCTTGTGCGGACGTCTTGCGAGATTGCCGTCCTTTGCGCCCGGCATCCCTCGGGCAGACGGGCAGGCGCTGTTGCCCTCAGCATCGGCGCGCGGCGCGGCCGCCGGACCGCGCAGCATACTCGCGTCTCTACGATGACTGCGGCGCTTACAGTACTTAGCGATAGTTCTTGTAATTAGTACTTTTCCACTGTCCAACCTCCAGGTGAACCGGGTTCATCATGAACCTAATAACCGCCGCGTTAATTAATACCTGTCCGTGCTGTACTGCTGTACTTCAACGAGAACTAGTCGCTATTCTACGTCGTGCTGCAGCATACGGGTACGATACAACCGACGTTTCCCGGGGTGCGATACTTTACGGCTTGTTTCAGCACCCGCGTCTACATGGCCTGATCCCTTTTTTCCGGATGTTGTACGATCGCCCTAGCGACCTGTACTACTACGCGCCGGATGATCCCGGTAAAAGTAAAGTAAAGTTCGCCCCGGGACATCGGCCGAAGCCGCCCCAGCACTTGACCTCGTGCGCCAACTGCAGTCGTAGGTCTGGCATCCCGGTACTTTGCGCCACCCTCCAGTCCCGTACGGGTGTGCGCCAGGATGATGTACTGACGTCCTGGCGCCGCTTTATTTTAATAAAGCGCGGGCGCGGTGCAAGCGGCGGTTGTGGCTCGTACCGCCGCTGATACTTTCTGCCAGAGTTTAGCGGATGATTGCTGCGCGGCTACCGCCGCGTCTCACGTTCCGCGTGTTTTTGACGAGTATTGTACGGAGCTTTTCAAAATCGGATTGGTGGTACAGGACAGTAAGGCGCGGTACGTTCGTCACCCCGGTGACAGCCAGGCCGAGTTGCGGACAGTGCGGGCGAAGTTGGCCCGGGAGGGTTTCGTACCCCGGCCGACGACCCTGTCCAGGATGGCGCCGTGTACCTGGGTGCTCCTATTAGCCATTTTACCCCGGGTGGATGACCGGTGCGATGGGGCGGCGCCGGGTGGCCCACGCCGCACTGTTGGAGCGCGTCGGTTCCTTTGGCACGTCGGGATACGGCTGCCACCATGGAGCCATGCGCATGCGGCTGCTGGTTGCATGCGCGGTGTGGCAGACCGGCTTCCTCAGCCGCATGATGCCGCCGTAGGAGCTGGATCCTTTGTGGGAGACCGTGGAGGCCGCCAACATCAATAATATTTCGGCTGCGTTTTCGCGTTGCTTGGTTTGGACGCTTGCGACCAGTCTACACCGCGCATGGAGGCTGCGATCGTCCAGATGAGTATGCCCGCGGATTTTGGCGGTTTGAACAGCCTTGCTGCAATCTGAGCCCCCCTCGGCGTTATTTTATCCCGCGCAATTGGTTGTCCTGCCAAAGTTGGTACGGGAGTACGGGCACGCCCTCGGCCCCCTGTACGAGGCGGTTATTCGCGCCGATCGAGGTGTCGTCCATGGGCCCATGGCTACGACGAGTGCTTTGCCATGGGCGCGCGAGTCGCGCCGCGTATGCGAGACTGATGTACCGGTACGGGCCCTCACCACGTTACCACAAGCAGATGTGCAGCGCGCACGCGCCGCGCACGGGCACGCTCACGAGATCTATCTTCGAGATACTTACTGTCGGTAATGCTACGACCACCTACCGCTGCACCGGATCCATCAGCTGGTACTACGGCCCGTTCGGGTACGGGCACTAGCAGAGGACTGCGCGTCACCACATCATCTCCGGCCTTTTACGGCCACTCCACATGGAGTTGGTACTGGTGAGGCCGCCTCTCCTGCCTAGCAATCGCTTCCCATCTGTGGTACGAGTACTGCCCATACCGCTACTACAAGCGCGTCTGTAGCTCTCAGGATACCGTCGCCCCGCGAATCAGTGGCACCCCCTCCGTCAGTGGCAACTCCTTCCCTACTAGAACCGTAGCCATGCGGTACTACATCTCCGCTCTCGGGTACGGGTACGGGTGCTGCCTCCGATGATCAACCCACGACGACCATGGTTGTCCAACGCCACCTCAGCCGTGCGATTCGCTTGCGTGACTTCGTGGCCCTCGCTCTTGGCTTCCAACGTATGGGCGCCGCGGCCTCGCAACTACTTGATACCTTGCGCGTGTATAGCGCGTGCGGCATGGCTCTCTATCGCTTTTCCAGTCGGATCACGAGTCAACCTGCACGATTCCCCATGCTGCTTATTCGGCCGCCGGTGCGCGGGTGATGGGCCTTCACCCGCTCGGGGGTTCCGCGCTTGTCACATGCCCTGGCCCCACGTGTGGTATTGACCCGTGGCGCCCGCCGTAAGGAGGCAGCGGCCCACCAGGAGCGGAGGATCCCGGGTGCGGCAGGCCCGGCGGCACCATCCATGCCTCCACATGGTGGGCGCTGGTAACCCCTAAACCCGTACCCGCCTGGGTGCGGCCGTGGGCTGAGCGGGGTGGCCGGTTGTGGCGGGTCCTTGGATCCTGCGACGACCGGGGAGCCGTATGGGGGGCTTTTTGAATAATACTCTTAGTCCTAGGTAGCGCCTAATGGTGCCGCCGGGCAGCAGCCCTATACGGGGGGCTGCTAGAAATAATTCATGTACGACCTCGGCCCTGCGTCGGCCTCTCCGAGATCCGCCTACGGGTGGGGAGGGGGGTATGTACGACTCGGACGGGGGGCAGCCTACTCGCGAGGGCTGTTAGAAATAAAATCGTGTCCTCGTACCTCGGTACGACCCACGACCGACCTGCAGAAGATATGGCGTACCCCCCATCCGTATGTGTTCCATCTGTGAATCACTCGAATTCTGGCCTATATTACAGCGGAGTGTTCGGCGGCGCCGTGCGGCTGACCCGTTCGGAACACCCGGGAAACCCTCAGCCGTCCGGTGAGAACGGGCGAGGGCGGCGAGCGTGAGGAGATAGGAGCCCGGCACTTAAAGGCGGGGCGGGCGTTCGGGGGCGGACAGCCCGGGCTTGGCAACGACTCAGGGGCCATGAGACATGAGCCGGAGTGCCCTAAGGGAGTCACAGCCATGCAGCGGGAGGATTCAACTGGCGGTCAGCTCGGTCGGACCCTGGACGGGCGACTACGACGATGAGGCGCGCTGCGGAGGCGAGCGGCGCGCGGGCGAGCATGACATGCCTGCCGACCACGGAGCGACGACACGCGGACGGGGGGGGGGGGGGGGGGGGGGGAGGGGGGTTGGTGCCCGCCTTTCCCCCTCCAGACCCCTTGGGGATCCTACCGCAAGAGCTCAGGCGGGCGAGATGGAGGCAGCATTGGCGGACCGCGGCCGAGGCCGGCGGACCGCCACAGCCGGCGTGGTGGGGCGATTAGCGCCGCGACCTGCGGGATATTTTCAGCGGTGCGGCAGGTGGAGCCACGACGCGCGACGACCGAAGGTTGTGCGGTGCCGGTGCGCATTACCAATGTACAGGAAAACCTTTTCGGGGGTGGGGCGAGTGCTGCATTCGTAATCCCCGTACTGCCAATTAGCGGTAGTCGCTCGTACTAGAACGAAGAAGACTATCCTACCCGACTATCCGAAAATAACACAGGTACTGATCACGTGATGGAAGGAGGCGGGGCTTGGAAACGAAAGAGGATGGCCGGAAGCAGCATGAGCTGCAATTACGGTGTATGTGTTCCCTACTATGGTTAGAGATGGCAGGCCCTAAGAGCAAGTCACTCTAGGCGGTGAAGAGCAGCAGACTAGCACGATGTAATCAATTTCAATTCCAATTTATTGACGCGTTATGGCTCCACTCTACGGTTGGCTCGAGCCGGAGTGCTACGGATTTCGTCGTGGATCATCTGCCCATCTGCCCCGCTGCGAACTACATGCACCGCATGCATACCGCTTTGAAAAATCTGTGGGCTTCCGTGGCGATTGCAGCGGGGGCGGTGCTCGACCGGGACCGCTCGGGAGTCGGCGACTTGATCCTTGAGACGAGTGGGCTGCGCCCCGCGGATCGCTCGCGGCCGTCAGATTTGACGCTGGTGGGGTGGGGGGGCCGGCGTGCGATTACATGATCGATTTCGCGTGCGTGTCCTCCACGACCCCCACTTGGGGCAACGACCCCCGCTGGTGCACCCCGGAGATTGCGGCGACCGAGGCAGAGCGCAACAAGCTAGCGGCGGACCGGCGTCTTCCGCCACGGTGCATGGTGTTCACCGGTACTACCCTTTTGTGGTTGAGGACCGCAGCCGCCTTGGAAAATCCGCTTTAACGGTGGTCTACATCTTCGCGGTGTTACTTGCTGTGCGCAACTACTTCCCTGGCGGTCGTTCCGCTCCGACTTCATGCTTCCTTCGTGGCCAGTCCGTCCAGGCTCTTCGAAACTTTGTTGCTAGCTAGCCCGCTGAGTTCCGCCATCACCTGTCGCGCACGCGGCGGAGGTTGTTGCAACGAGTCTCAGCTTGCGTGCATGGTACTTTGGGCGGTATTCTCTCTGCCGGAGTGCGGACGGCCAAGTCTGATGCGTTTGCCCGTGGTCATTCCGCACCCTCTTCTGGTGCTGCTTCCACCGCGCAATTGCCGTAGTGGACGTTTTCCATTGCCTTTTCGGGTGATTTCCTGATCGCCTTTTGCAGCTAGGTCATGTTATCCTTTTAAATTATATACAAACGGCAGCGCACGCGCCCTGTTGTTGTTGTATATATACGGTTCAATACATCCCTTGTCCGCTCGGTTGAGCGGTCGTCTTGTATGCAAGAGGCATGGGTATTGATTCCTGGCCGATGTATGTATGTTCGGCAATATCGTCCCGGCGTGTCCTGGCTTTACCCGGTTCATTGATGCATTAGCCCTTCGGGGTTCGAATGAGGCTATGGTCTACGGGCAATGCCAGACCTACGACTGCAGTTGGCGGAAGAGGCCAATGCTGGGGCGGCTTCGGCCGATGTCCCGGGGCGAACTTTACTTTTACGGTTCAATGCTGCAGGTAGCACCGGGCGCACTGCTGCTCCCTCTTACTGGTACCGCTACTCCGCGGCATGTACGAGGTACAGCAGGTACCTGCGCCCGTGAGTACCGATTAGTACACGTAGTACACTACGCTTCAAAATAAATGAAAAACCCTACTTGGGTAGGGTCTTCGATTGCGCCACGCGCAATCGAAGCGCGTCGCGCCAATCCTAATATGGGGCAAGGATTATGTTTCGGACGAGTGTTGGCTACAACCCCCATGTTCTGATGTTTTAAATTGAATTGATTTGGCCGTGCATATTGAGGTGTAGATCTACATAGAGCTACACACGGTGGGGCAAGCATGTATTTTAATAGTTACATGAGCTAGCTGCAAAAGGCGATCAGGAAATCACCCACAAAGGAAATATAGGAAACGTCCTTCAGCCATTGCGAGGTGGAAACAACACCAGAAGAGGGTGCGGAATGACCACGGGCAAACGCATCAGACTTGGCCGTCTGCACTTCAGCAGAGAGAATGCCGCCCAAGGTCCCATGCACGCTAGCATAGACTCGCTGCGACAACCTCCGCCGCATGCGCGACAGGTGATGGCGGAACTCAGCGGGAAAGCAAGTATCCAACTCTTATGGTGCGCGCCGCGGGCGAGATGCGCATCTGAAAAACCCACAAGTCCAAATTTCGGCATAGATCGGTTATATTTCCGTCAAGACCATACGATTTGAGCAGGAGTTTTCGCACCCGAATTTATTTTAAACACCGGCAGGTCACCTGCGTCCCCGGCTCGGAGGGTTTTCGTAATGCGTTGATATACTCGAAAAATGCTCACCAACTACTCTTGCAGTACAGTTTGCTTACCATTATTTCTGAAGCTAGTGTACCATTTTGGACATCAAAATTCCCTCATCCGTACCATCAGTAGTGACGGGTTCAGATTTCTATAAAATGAACGGCGGGGCGGGAGAGTCGGAAGTCGGAACCGAATCGCTATATATCCGTCGTCTCGCGATTGCTACGACACGAACTGTTCTGGACAAAACTACTGCTGCAGATAGTCGCTGCGTACAAGGTGTGTGTTCAACATCCCATCATTCTATTCTGCTGAGCAACATATCATCATATAAAGTCAACATCGCATCGCGCGCGAGTCCTCACCCGGTGGCAAAGTGTAGCAGGTAAGAGCCGCTGTATTTTATTTCGCACAAATAAAGTTGTAAGAGAGCCCTTTTATTGACAGCTACCGGGTAAACAGAGCACATACATTTTAACTCATGCCTGGAAAGCAGGGCAGCATGATGCAAGGCTTAGCACCCCTCATGCTATCAGCATCGCACCGCTTCCCCCACAATTCGATGCAGTATTTTATACTTTGAATTTATGAGAATCCACATGCGCTTACGCCAGTGCACCGATGACAGTGCTTGCCGTCGATGCCCCCCCCCCCCCCCCCCCCCCCCCATCCGTCCCCATTGTGATGATAACAGTGGACAATTGGCAAACGCATCTTCCCCGATCTTATTGGGCACTGGCTGGCGGCAGTGCAAGTGAGGACTATTGGTAGTGGCAACAAGTGCCATGAGAACTTGATGAGCAGCAAAGCTGATAAATAAAGCAGCTACTAAACAAGTGATGGGCGGAGGAGGGGTTGGAGGCAATTGAGGATGGCTTAAAGAGTTATCTGTGAACCTCTTGGTGGTATGCCATGGCGGCTCCGTCGAACAACTCGGCTTGGGCGATGTGAGCCGCAAAGACATCACGTAATTCAAGTCAATTCAACAGAATTCAGGCGGGAAATCTGATGCCAGCGCACACAGATAGCCAGCCGTGCAACAGTGCTGCCTTGTGTCCTCCCAGCGCTGGGCGGGTCACACAGGACTCCCAAGGTGCGGCCGCAGTTCGTGACACCAAACGGCGGCCATCTGCGGCAGTTGCGGCGCGGGTGCGCGCTTCCGCTGAGCGCCGGCGTATTGTCACAAACTGCCTGGTCGGAAGGCATCCGCGGCAAGCACCCACCGCCGCCGGGTGACACGGCCGGCAGCAGCCCACAAATACATTACTGCTGGATGCGCAGCAATGCCCCGAAAACCCTACCTAAACCGGTGCGCCAATATCTATGCTGATTCCTACTAAAATCGATAGCCATTCTTAAATATACTTATTGTCAACAATAACCTATACATATATCATCACGGCCGCTCTGGGGGACGTTCTTGGGGGTCATGGGGCGCAATCAACGACTCGGGCCGGGCCACGTCACGCATGCACGCGCTTGGCACCGGAGTCGGCCTCTTTTCGAAAGACAAAGAGATTGCCAGTGGTGCCGCGGCCGATGCGGAAGTCCTTGTCGCAATAGGTCGTGCACCACTCCACCTCGGCCTGCAGCTCCGTGGGGACGGGCACCCGGACCTCTGGCAGAGCGCTCGCCGGGAACCCCATGATCTCCACGGGGCGGACGGAGAAGGACCGGAAGAACGCCTGCATGTGCCCCCGTAACCCTCGTGAGTGCCGCTGGGTGGATGTGGGGCAAGTCGATGTTTGTGCCTAAACACATGCCCACAACATGAAAGAGCTCGCATTTGGCAGGAGTCAGAGAATGAGAAGCATAAAAAGGGGTTGGGGGGGGGGGGGGGGGGGGGACCTTGGCGCAGACACCGCCCCCGTTGTCTTCCCACGTGCCGGTCACGCTGATTTGCCAGCTCCCAAAGGGGCCCAGCCCAAATACGGCGGTGTTCTCCGTCACGATGTTGTCGCTCTCCACGTCTGCCTTCAGCTGCTGCATCACGTCGCCGACGCCAAAGCCAGGGATGGCCTCCGCCATCTGCAGCACCTGCTGCATCACGTTCCGCTGCACGACCTGGATCGCGGCGGATACGAGGGAAGGGGCGATGTTGGTACGTCCGGCCAGCAGTAGAACAGAGGGACACCGGATGATCTCTCGGCCGGGGCACGCGGGGTGGAGGGGGGCGGGGGAGGGGGGGGGGGGGGGGGGTCGCTTCTCACTTGTGAGTTGGACGTATACTCCAGGCGCCACTGGCCAAGAAGGTCGGGGTGTGCCTTGGAGGGGACCTTTGAGATCGAGGTTATGGGCAGCTCCTCTCCGGTGATGTCCGTATTGAGCGGCGTCTCGAGGGGCGTCACGTCCTCAAGCTCAGAGAGCAGCTTGTCGATGTCGTGTCGGATGGGCTCCCCGCCCGGCACGATGGACGCGGTGGGGCCCAGGCCCCGCACCACCCACCAGAGCTTGTCCTTCAGCGCCGCGCGCTGCGCCACCGTCTCGCTCGTGGCCGAGCGCGCCTCGCGGCGGCGGCCCGCCAGCATGTCAATGTCCTCGGCCTGCTCGTCAGCCTTCTCCGCAGCCAGCCGCGGATCCACGCCTCGCGAGGCGGTGCTCTTGGGCAATGCGTCTTCTTCTCCAAACGGGACCACGGTGGCTACGGCGGTGGAGTCATCGTAGCTGGCCTTTACGGTCAGGGACGTGTTGGGCCGCTTGAGGTCCTCGTCGACAGAGCCCCCCCACGACTTTGACGCCTCATCCAGCATCCAGGGCAGCACCTGAAGGCCCTCCTTGGCCTGTGTCTGCGTCTGCACACCGCCGTCGGGGGCTCCGCTGGCGGGGTCTGAAGGGCTGCCGCTGTCATCGCTATCCTGGGCGGGGCGTTCTGTGCCGTTTGCATCCTCTGCCGAGTGGTCGAGCCAGTCGTTCATTTCGGTGGCATCCGGCTTGCCTTTCTGTCGCAGAATCTTGGGGAGATCTACAACGCGCTCCCCGTACGAGTTGATGACAGCATCGGGCTCGACGGCCTCACCGCCTTCCTCCTTGCGCCCGCCCAAGAAGCCCATCATGAGGTACGCAACGCCTGCAGCAGCCAGCACGTACGCGAGCGCTTTGCCAAAGATGGGCAAGCCAGAGGCTCCGAATGGCGGCGACTCCTCAAAGCGCGCAGCGAGCTCCGCTGCCAGCACCTTGATGCTGCCCAGGAGCGAGCCGGCTTGCTCGGCGCCAGGGAGCTGGTCAGGGGCTGCTTCTGGACCGACATCCAGATTCCTGGCCGCCTCAATGAGATCCTCCAGGCCCGCCGCGCCAGCTGCGCCGGGGTCCGCGGACTCGGGTGCTGGCACCTCCGGGTTCGACAGCTCCATGGCATCCACAATGTCCTTCAGAGCGCTCTCCAGGTCCTCAAAGCCGGACGCTTCACCCGCAGGGGGAGTTGCCTCCGGCAGCGGCGCGCCAGCCTCAGGGGTGACGCCCTCCGGCACCCAGTACAGTGAGTTGCGGTCGGATGGGTCCATCAGCGGGGGATCCGCGGGGCTCGAGAGAGGCGCGCCGGTTGTTCCATCAGGAGTCCAGTAGCCCTGCTTGGCGGCCCTCTCCTGCATTGATTTCACCAGCTCGTCCAGCTCTGCGGGCGGCCCCTCACTGGCGCCCCCAGGCATCCAGTAGTCGCCGTCTGTGGGCGGGTCAGCCGGGCTGCTGGAGATCGGCACGTTGGTGGTGCCGTCCGGCGTCCAGTAGCCCTGCTTTGCCACCGACTCGTGCAGCTCCTCCACCTGCTTGGCCATCCCCGGCGATGGCTCCGCACTCGTCCCCTCTGGCATCCAGTACTCCTCGCCTGTCGCAGGAGGCGCAGCCGGCGCTGCGGCGCCTTCCACGCTGCCACCCGGCACCCAGTACGCCTCCTACAGAGGACACCCGGCAGGGCGAATAGGCGCTCAATACGTAGCCACTGGTGCCACTGCTACTTCACTCAGTGGGCAGGCCCACTCGCAGCTCGAGCATCCCAATGGCTGCCTCTATCAGATGCTCCAGTTGTGAGCTAGCAGTGAGCCATGCATTGCCAGGCTCAGCTGCTGGGAGGGAGGGCATGCGCACCTTGTCAGCGGCGCCCTGCAGGCTACGCTGAATCTCTTGCAGCTGCGCCATAGCATAGTCGAGCCGCGTGTCCTCATCGCCGCCGGGCTTGCCCTTCAGGCTGTCCAGCACCGCCTGCAGCTTGGACAGCAGCGGGATGGCGGCCTCCTGCGACGGCGTGGCATCCATCGGGAGGCTTTCCCCAGCCGCCGGCGCCTTAACGCCGCCCAGCATGCGGTCGACATCCTGAACCGCCGCCGCCAGCGACGCGTCCAGGTCTGCCGCCGCAGCGTCCAGGTCCACTGCATCGCTGGGCTGTCTAAGCACGGAGGGGTCGCCGGTGTAGTTGCCCTCGGGGACATAGTACACATCCTTGGGGACAGTGCTGTCCACTGCAGCGTCGGCGGCATCACCGCCCATGCTGCCCTCCGGAGCCCAGTACACATCCTGAAAAAGGATTGCATGCGCACATTTCAAATCCCCAGTAAAGGACACGCACATCCCATTCTCCCCTCCCCGCCCTAAAGTCGCTGCCCCTCCCTAGACATGAAGGCTGCAGGTCCATATCGAGCAACGCGCGGACCTGCGGTGGTGGCGGCAGGTCCATATCGATGTCTGGAAGACCGGCTGGGGGCTCCGGTGGCAGGGTGGGGGGAGTCTCAGGCGCTGGGATCGGAGAAGCCTCCATGTCGATGTCTGGCAGCCCACTCAGGGGCGTTTCCATGTCGATGTCGGGGAGCCCCGCTGGGGGCTCCGGGGGCAGGACAGGCGCCGGCGAGGCTGCCGGCATGGGCGCGGCGTCCACATCGATGTCCGGCAGCCCCTCCGGTGCGACTTCTGCTGAGGGTTTGATAGGCTGGCTGTCTACAGGGGCCTCGCTGCTGCTCTCCTGCGCCGCTTTCGGCAGGTACCAGTCCTCTTGCACCCCGGCTGCCTGCGGGTGGTCGCTCGCCGCTTGCCTCGCTGCGCTGCCGGTCACCTGCTCCTTGCAGTCCTTGGCAGAGCAATCTACCTCCTGCAGGCCGTGCAGGATTATGCTGCCCTCATCTCCTCTCGCAGTGAGCTAGCCCTTTGACCCCGCCTCCCCCCTCCACCCAGCCAGGCAGACAGTCAAAGCGGCCTGAGAGCACGAGCGGGCATTCGGTCTCACCTCGCCGGGTTCGCCCAGCGCCTTGTCAAGGCTGGCTTGGAGTTTGGCTATCTCGGCCTGCATGCGCTCCAGTGCCGCCTTGGTGCTCGTCACCTGGAGGGCGTGGGCGATGATGAAACGAGAGACGGTCGGAACGCGGTTGCCGCCTACCCTTACGGGCGTCAGTCGTCTCGAAAACAAATTTCACAATATGCCAACAGTCGTGGTTCCTCGTCGTTGCCGGCCTCGGCTCTTGGCTCATCTGCAGCGCGACTGGCGCAAACGAGGCTTATTGCGATACCTGCCAGAGGGCACGGCATAGCTCCTCACCTCGTCGCTCCTTGATGCTTGCGTTGCGAGGGTCAGCCGGCCTCGGGCGGGCAGCACAGAGCGCCCGCGGCTGCCGGGACTCGGGCGTAACAACGGCCTGGCGACAGCGGCACGCCCCGCTGTCGGAACTGCCAGCCGGGACACCGGAACGCAACCCTGTGAGCAGGCGGGAGAGCAGAGGGCCAGCAAATCGCGGTCACAACAACCGCTCTTATCAGTCGCCACTACCCCGTGAGCGTCCGGCATTGCGTCACCAGGCTCATCTCGCCCCGCTGGGAGCGAAACCCCGTTGACGACTGGGCGCGCCGGGCGGAACAATATGCCACGCGGGGGCGTGCTAAAAATACGCTCGGATGCGGCGAGACACGTTGCTGCGCGCACCTGGCGAAGCCCAGTGCGGACCGGATACGACATCGTCTCGCAAACCCTTGCCAAGTGTTGGCTGCGATGGATTTCACTGGACTGCAAAGGTGTTGCCGTCCGGCAAAGGCGGACTCTGGTATGCAGGCGACGCTCCGCGCGGGCTGAGGGCGGATTTGCAGCGACGCGTGTGCTGGTGCGCGCTCATCAGCAATAACACTACCAGCCCAGGTCATCACTCATCCATCCCGCCTTATGCGGGATGCGGGCCGCTTGTAAGCGGCTTGCTGAGTTGTTTTTCTAATTCTCGGGAACTGTCCTTTTTGTAATTCACACCAGCCCAGGTGGGACGACAGGCGGTACTTACGCATTTCAAAGTTGAGTCGCGCAGGCTGTTTTACACGGTTAAGAGCCGAAATTGGCAGGATGGTTTAGCGAAAGCGTGGAGGGAAAACGGAGTCAGGGGGGGCGCTGCGTGGAACGCAGCGAAAACTGGAAGATGGCAGGCTCAGCTGCTTTTATGTCTACTCGTGCTGCACCCGAAAAAGGGCGCAACAACAGATGCCTAGTTCCCGTACCACTGAGCAGCACTTGTAGCTAAAAGCGGTTAGGTCAAGGAGGGAAACCCCATAAACTAGTTTAGATCATTTCAAAGTTGAGTCTGGTTTTGCCAGTCTTGAGCGAACGGAGAGAGCGGTGGATTGACGGAGAAGAGGTAGCGCCAAGTCATGAAGGAGGCACTGGGAAGGCCACCGCTGCGGAGTCCTGTTGGACTTGGAAGTGGCGGAGGGGGGCGATGTGTCCAAAGAAGAACCATGCGCCAGGTGAAGGAAGAACGTTAGGGTCGATGTAGTCCAGAACGACGTCAGAGTTAGTGGCCCAACCGCCTGGGTAGCGAATGTGGGACAATAGCACTCCAATGGCATTCGCTGCAGAGGCTGCGCCCTTGCGAAGACTGTGTGAAGTCCAGGAAGTGCCAGCAGGGGGGGCAGCGTTGACTAGACTGATGGCTGCAGACAGCCAGTCTGACATTGTAGCCGCAGTCCAAGGATTTGACTGCTCGGCTGCCGTGACAGCCCAGAAGTTTGATACAGCCAAGCCAACAGTAACCAGGGGGACATATTGGATGTTGTCGATGAAGTGGTGCAAGAGACATGCCACTCGAGGGTGCTCGGACACCGGAAGGAGAAGTACGCGCAGGTCGTCGGGTCCCCGTCGGCCAGCGCGACCCTTCTCGCGGTACACTTGCAAGGTGATGTTGTAGGTGTCGACATGCACATCTCGCACTCGACAGGAGACGCCAGTAAGGCCCCTGGCAAAGAACATGAAGTTGACAACCGAGGCCAAGAGAGCTCGGAAGTCGAGGTGGTACTCGAACGACAATAGCGGTAGTCGCCTCCAACGGACTGATGTTTTCAGAGTCGTGGCAGAACTCCGCGAACTGAGACAGTCTGCCGGCGTAGCTCTTGAGGGTCTGAGCGCTGAGGGAGCTGGAGAGCAGGTCGAGCGTTCGCTGGCCCAGCTCGTCCGAGCCGAACGCGTCCTGCAGCCGGGATCGCAGTGACGCAGCCCACGGAGCGACAGCCGCGGGCTCGTCAATTACGTACGTGCGTCGTTTTACCGACAGAGTTCCACCGGTACGACTACTGTTCGCAAAGTACTCGGCAGCAGCGGTTAGGTTCCCGGCGGTTGGCCGGTAGCTGCTGGACGGGTTTGCAGTAGCCGCAGGACGGGTTTGCGGGGCTAGGTTCAGGTAAGAGGGCCGCCCCGCGCGCCCTTCGCGCTCGTAGCGCCTGTCCCGTGCATAACGTACACGCGCGAAACTTGGTCGTTGCGAACCAGTTGTGACACGTAGTGTAACAACCGACGGACGCAAAGATGGGGTGGTAAGAAAAGCGGTTGGTTGAGCCGCCATGTGCAGGTGTGCGGATGGTTGAGCCGCACTCGGCTGTAGCTGTAAGAAGCGCCGCACCGAGGAAGGTCTAAAGGAAGTCTGTAAGGTGGGGGGGTCATGCCCTGACACAAGGCGCTCATCTCGCCGTTGCGCTGCAAGGGTGCGTCATGCGGCGGTCACCGAAAGGTGGCCTCGCAAAGCTCCAGCAGCTCCGACAAAAGGCGCCCTACACCGTCACTCGTGCTCACCTTCGCGGCCACGTCCACGCCCGCCGCCACGTCCTCGCCCACGCCCGCGACCTGCAGCTGCTACTCGGGCAGTAGCGGTTGCCTTTGCGCTGCTGGCAACGGTCGCCTCGAAGACGCGACGCTCGTAGTCCCTCATGAGGTCCCCAAAAATCGCGGAACCCAGATGCTCCGAAGCAGGCTGAAATTGCTGGGCTCGCAGCACGTCCAGCACACCTTGGTCACCGTGCACACGCTTGATCTCATTTAGCCTCCGCAGGAAAGCCAAACGAAAACGAAACGCCTTGTCGATGGCCTCGGCGTGATTCCGAGCTCTCGCGAGGTAGGGGGTGAAGTCCTGGTTAGCGGCAGGGACGTAAGGTAGCAGCTCGTCGAGAGCCACGAAAAGTGCGGCCATGTGGGCCCCGAAACACGACATCCACAAATACTCCTCCTGGGCCGGCAGACGCCGGTCGTCCTGCTCGAGGTACTCGTTCGTTAGGTCGGTGCTCAGGGGGAAGAGTCCAGACACTCGGCCGACCGGTCGAACGGCCTCGTAACCAGACTCTGCTCTCTGCAGTAGCTCTGGCACCGCGAGGTAGTCATCCTCGGCACTCACGGATTTTGCTCCGACACGGCCGCTCTGGGCTAGCTCTAGCAAGTCGGGGCGCTCTGCGGCTCCCCCGCTGCCTGTCGGCTTTCCCGCGAAGCGCTGCCCGGAGCCGGAGCCATGTGCCCCTTCCCCATCAACAACGCGATCACGAGCCGTCAATTGCGCCACAACTGTAGCCAACTCTCGCAGTAATGAAGACTGGGCCCTCATATCTGCGTTTAGCGACTCCAACGTCGGCTCGGCGACGGGTTCTTCTCCATCTGGCATGGTAACGCACGGACGTACGGACGAGAATATCACACTCGGGTGGTGAGCCGGTCTGGTCTTGAACAACCTGGGGTGACCTTGCTCGCAACTGGTTACGAGACAGTTTTTACATCGCTGCGTGGAACGCAGCGAAAACTGGAAGATGGCAGGCTCAGCTGTTCTGGCTGCTTTTATGTCTACTCGTGCTGCACCCGAAAAAGGGCGCAACAACAGATGCCTAGTTCCCGTACCACTGAGCAGCACTTGTAGCTAAAAACGGTTAGGTCAAGGAGGTTTGAAACCCCATAAACTAGTTTAGATCATACGAGTAGTTCAGTAGTCGCTGGAAGCATCATCATCCGATACAAACAAACAAGATTAAAGAATCTATGTAATCAGAATAGCTGACGATGCGATAGCGGAAAACATCCAGCAGTTCCCAGTCCCCAATTGTTCCTACCTCGCCTGCTGTGATGCACGAGCTACGTAGTACGCGAACCGGGGTTACACCACGAGTTCTCATACTATCGACTGTGAAATATTTCCTGTATATTCTTCGTCGTTATTTCGTTAAAATACCAAGATAAAGCTAGCTTATTGGGCTGCTGTGCTGCTGCAAACCCGCGCGGAGCGACGGCGCACGCGCGGGCGGTGCTGGTCCCACTGCCCGCCGGTCTCCAGCTCCAAGGCGCCACCATCCACCGACGCTGATTGGCCGGGACCTACAGCAGAGGGCGGCAGGCAGGGCGCCATCCCGCAGTATAGCCGCTGCGCAGGAGGCCGTAGAAGCTGCACAGCGCTCACCTCTGGACGTTGCGTTTCTGGCTTCGCAGTGCGGAACATCGGGTGGGCGCAGTCCCCCCACGGCCCCACCCCCCCGTTCACGCCCCCCGGTGTCGCCGGGCCCCGGAGGGCCGTCCACCTCTGCTTCCCGCCGGGCGTCAGCTGCTCTTCGCGCCTGCCGTGCCGCCACGCCTTAAATGCTGTGATCCAAAATGCGGATGGGATATCTCAGTGCCTGCGCCGCAGCGACCTCGCTATGTAAGCGCGCGATGTCCGGGCCGCCGCCTCGGCTTCCGCGGGGCGGGGGGAGGAGCGGGGTCATGCGGAAGAGTAGCGCTATGGGGGGCGGGGGAGGGAAGGAGGCCATTGCCGCTTAAACGCCGCCTCGCATCGCCGCTGCTACCACGAGGCCGGCCCCACAGCGACATACTTAACTGGTGTTGGCTTTCTTTCAGTGCTCATTCTTCCTGCTCGCCAATCTTTGCCTGCAGGGGGGGGGGGGGGGGGGGGGGGGGGGCATCCAGGCGTATTGAGAGGCTCTCCGCCTGCATGGCTCATGCAGAACAGCTCGGGGGAGCTACGGGAGCACAGTATGTCTGGTGCCGCTCCGGATAGGAGAGGCGGCGCTGCGCCGCAGGCACAAGGGCAGGCGCAGGCGCCGCTCGGGTATGGCGCGCTGCCGTACGGGCATCGGTCCGGGCAGGCAGGTGAGAGGGCAAAGCGGCCCCCACATGTCCCAAATTACGCCCGCTGGCGGCCAGAGGTGGACGCCACTGGCATTTGTGGTCGGTGGGTTCGGGATGGCCGGGCAGGGCTGACAACAGCCCCCCCCCCCCTTCCTGCGCGCTATGTCAGACACGACGCTGGCGACGCTGACAGCAGCTGCAATGAGCGCCATGATGCTAAACATGGAGCCGCCTGCCAGCAATATGCTGCACCATGCCGCGCGGCGCGGGCGGCTGGAGGAGTTTGAGGCTCTGCTGGTGGGCGGGGCGGACATTTCCGCGGTGGACAGCGAGGGGCGCACCTGCCTGCACCACGCAGTGCTGTGCGGCCACCTGCCTATCTGCGAGGCGGTGCTGCGGCGCCCCGCGGCGGGTGGCCTGCTGCTGGCCAAGGACCTGCTGTCCTGCACGCCGTTCCACCTCGCCGCGGTGCAGAACCAGGTGCAGTTCATCCTGTGCCTCGTGAAGGCGCTCGCCAAGGAGAACAACGCAGACACGCCGCTGCACTACATCGCTAGCCGCTGCTGCATGCAGGTGCCCCCCCGCCCCCCCCGCCCCCCCCCTCCCCCCCTTCCCCCGTCGTACCTCCCCCCGTTTCTCCTCCCACAAGGGAATTGAGAGGGGGTTTACTTCTGCATTGTGGCAGGACATGACATGACATGACATGACATGACATGACATGACATGACATGACATGACATGACATGACATGACATGACATGACATGACATGACATGACATGACAGACACCGTCCTGCCCCCCCCCCCCCCCCCCCCCCCCCTTTGGAGAGCATGCTAGTACTACCATGTAGTGACATATCGCTGCCCCGTTCATCACCCCCGGCAGGACCTCATGGGATTTTTGCACCTGGGGTGGGATGCGGAGGTGCGTGCGGAGGTGGGCGGCCACGGGCCGGTGTCTGCCATCGCGCCGCTCCCGAGTGGGCCGGGCTGGGAGGCGGTGCGGGTGGTGGCGGGCCCGCGCCTGCTGGACAGCAGCGGCTTCATTGCGGCTCGCGCCATCCTGCGATGGGCGCCGGTGCACTGGGCGGCAATGGAGGGCGAGGTGGGGCTGCTGCAGCGGCTGCTGGACGCGGCGCCGTCAGACCTGCACGCGCGCAGCGCCAACAGCTGGACGCCGCTGCACTATGCGGCGGCCAACAACCGCCTCGCAGCCATTGAGGCGCTCGCGGCCCGAGGCGCGGACCTCGCGGCGCCAGACGCGATCGGCTACACGCCACTGCACGTGGCGGCGGGCGAGGGGCACACCGCCGCGATGGCGGCGCTCGTCCGCCTGGGGACACCGCCGGGAGCGCGTGACCGCGACGGCTGCACCGCCATCTTCTCCGCCGTGGCGTGGAACCGCTGCGCGGTGGTGGCGCAGCTGGAGGAGCTGGGCTGCCCCGGGCTGGGGCGCTCCTCGGAGCACCGCTCCCCGGTGCATGTAGCGGCAGAGCAGGTGCGCCCCCCCCTCCCCCCCCCCTGGCAAAAAGGCAAAAAGGCAAAGAGCTGCAAACAGCGCTTGCGGCACCGTGCTATGTCTCTCCCAATCGTACAGTCAGCGCCATGCCCCCATTGGTGGTGTGACGGCGCTCATGTTTCTGCTCACTTTCCGGGGTTTGTTGTGGCGGATAGCCCGGCGCATCGATCTGACTGTCTGCAGGGTCTCTGGGCGCATACCGGGGCCTTTCTGTGAAAAGCGCCGGCGTGTTGGCGGCACTGAGCGCGACCACTGATGCCGCTTTGTCGCAGGGATGGGCGGCCATCATTCCGTTCCTGGTGCGCACGCTCGGCAACTCGGTGGACGCGAAGGACAGCTACGCCAGCACACCGTCGCACGCGGCCGCCAACTGGGGCTGGCCGGATGCGCTGAGCAGCCTGCTGGCGCTGGGCGCCAACCCGGGGCTGCCGGATTACCTGGGCCGCACGCCGCTGCACTACGCCGCATTGCACGGCCGCTGCGCCGCGCTGCGCGTGCTCACCGCTGCGGGCGCCCCGCTGGACGCGCGAGACAGCCGCGGCGGGCTCACCCCGCTGCACCTAGCCGCGGACGCGGGGCAGTGCGACGCGATTGCCGCGCTCGCGGCCGCCGGCGCGGCGCTCAACGCGCGCAACGACAAGGGGCTCACGCCGCTGGGGCTCGCCACCGCCAAGGGGCCCATAAACGTGGACGCGATCGGCCTTCTCGCCGATCTGGGGGCCGATGTGAACTGCCTGCAGGTAGTGCCACCCCTACCCTCCGCCCTGATCATCACCACCCATCTCCGGCCGGCAAGTTGTGGTGCGAGTGGTGCACACTGGCTGCCCCAGGAGGCACTGCTGCTGACGGAACTGCTTTGCGCTGGCGCTCCGTTGGGTCGCTGTGCCGCCAGGAGCAGAAGAATCAGGAGCTGCCGCTGCACGTGGCGGCGCGCAGCGGGCGGGTGGACGTGATGGGCAGCCTGCTGCGCGCGGGCGCGGACACCACCCTGCGCACGCGCGACGGCAGCACCGCGCTACACTACGCGGCGGCCTTTGGGCAGGCGGGCGCGGTGGAGGTGCTGGTGGGCGCGGGCTGCAGCGTGCACTGGCGCGACAACGCGTCCAACACGCCGCTGCACCTCGCCGCCGGCTGCGGCTTCCTGGACACCTGCCAGGTGCTGTCCCGGCTGGGCGCGGACCTCATGGCGCGGGACGTGAGCCAGTGCACGCCGCTGCACAACGCGGCGCACGGCACCTACTCCGCGCTGGCCGCCATGCCCGCCGGCACAGGTGCGCCCTCCCCCCTCGCCCCTCCACACCCACCTGCTTTCACTGCCGGCCGCGACTGGCTGACGGTGCTTTCGGCTGGCCTGCCTACCTGCCAGGTGCCGCGGGGATGCTGCCCGGGACGGCGCCCCCGATGCGGCTGGGCGGCCTGCCCGGTGCGGGGCGCCAGCCGGCCATCGACAGCGCGCTGGCTCTCAGCAACCTTGCCAGCTCCTTCGGGCTGGCGGGAGACCCGACTGCAGGCGCTGCCGCGGCGTCTGGTGCGGTGGGGGCGCCGGTGGGCGGCGCTGGTGGGGCGGGGCTTGTGCCGGTGCGCACCGGGCTCGCCTGGGCAGCGCTCTCCAACAGCGATGTCGGCTCGATGTGCATGTTTGGCGAGGAGGAGCAGCGGCCGCTCAGCAATTGGCGCGGGCTGGAGCTGCTGCAGCTGCTGAAAAAGACAACCCGCGCACGGCGTCAGTTTGTGGCGGCCCTGGGCGGGCAGGGCGGCGCTGGCGGGCAGGCTCCGCCCACCACCGCCACGGCTGCGGCCGCAGCGGTGGCGGCCGTGCTGCCCCCGTCGCCGCCGGTCATGACCGCCGCGGATCTAACGAACCCAGCCGGCGCCGCGAGCGACGCGCTCATGGCCCCGTACCTTCAGTCGGCGGCCGGGGGGATGCCCCCGCTGCCGCACTGCCTCAGCGCGCTCTCCTCCCAGGTCCAGCGCCCCCCCCCCCCCCCCCCCCCCCTTGCTCCGCCCCGCCAGATAGTTAAGTACATGCTATGGTGCCCAGCCCGGCGCCGCGTGACGCCTCTGGCCTCCGCCCCGCCACGTGCAGTTTTCCGGCATG
This sequence comes from Tetraselmis striata, assembly GCA_006384855.1. NCBI lineage: Eukaryota > Viridiplantae > Chlorophyta > Chlorodendrophyceae > Chlorodendrales > Chlorodendraceae > Tetraselmis > Tetraselmis striata. Next base: position 22,685 of record VCJN01003314.1, on the reverse strand, counting down.
GAGCAGGACCGCTCGCGGCTGACCGCCGTGGCGCAGTGCCTGGTGGACCTGGGCGCCGGCGTGTCGGCGGTGGACAACGAGGGCCGCACGGCGCTGCACCTCGCGGCCGGCTGCGGCGACCGCGACATGGTGAAGAAGCTGGTGGAGCTGGGCGGGGACATCAACGCGCTGGACCACATGGGCGGTGCGCCCCCCCCCCCCCCCCCCCCCCCCAAGACAACCGACCCCACTCCTCACTCTCTGCCTCGCGTCTGTCCTCAGCCGCGACCTACGTGCCCCGCACGCTTGCGCAGCCGAGTACCCCGGGTTCCCATGCTTTCATTTTAGAGGATTGAAATTAAACAATCATGCGTGGGGTTGTCGTTGCAGCAGCGATTTTCCCCCTTTCATCTGCACTGTTTCGAACTTTTGGGTGCGGATGTCTGTTCTATGCCCTGAGCTTGAGCATCGTTAATGGGACGTGATGGTACTGGGTGTTATTTTGGTCCACAATATGATAAACAAAGACTCAAAAATGAACGGGGACGTAATGTACGTGCGATCTTACTCCAGCCACCACCCTACCCCCTTGACGAGTGCGGCACATTGTGCAATAGTCCGTTATTGAGTACTTGGCGGGTCCTGCAAATCCGTGCGCTCCACCCGTACCGCCACCCGCAGGCACGGCGATGCACCACGCGGCGATGGCCAACAAGAAGGACATGATGTTCACGCTCGCGCGGATGGGGTGCGACTGGCGCACTCGGGCGGACGGCATCGACGGCGCGACGGCGGCGTACGTGCTGTGCGGCCAGCACGGCAAGACATCGCGGCAGCAGAAGCTGCTGGAGGCCAAGCTTAAGCGGATGGCCCAGGAGGGGGACGAGTGCCGGCGCCTGGGAAAGCCGCTCAGCGGGGCGGGTGGGCGCCTTCTCCCCCCTCCCCCTCCCCCCCCCTCCCCCGTCCCTGGCAAGCAGGGCGCTATTGCTGCTCTGGTTTGACACGTTGCTGACTGGCCAACTGCCTGCCCCGCCGGTGCCATGGTTCAGATGGGGACACGGCGGCGGAGATCACCAGCGAGGTGGCGGACGCAAATATGGCGGCGTTGCTGGAGGAAGAGACGGAGGAGAAGGAGAGGCAGAAGGACAAGAAGAAGGCCAAGGCGAAGAAGAAGAAGGCAGCCAAGGCAGCCAAGGCGGCTGCCCCCGTGGAGGCGGCATCCCCAGCGGCCGAGGAGGCGCAGGGGGCGGCCCCCCCCAACGGCGACGAGCCCAAGAAAGAGGCGGAGGAGGTGGAGGCGGAGGAGGAGGGAAAGGAGCCTCCTGTGCAGGAGGCGGCGGCGGGGGAGGCGGTGCCGCTCGAGATGAACGGCCAGCCCGCGGAGGGGATGTCAGCTCCGCAACGTGCAGAGGGAAGGCCAACGGAAGTACCTCCGCGGGAGGCGGCGCCAGAGGACAGCGAGGAGGTGCAGGCGCGGGTGGCGCTGGAGGAGGCGGTCACGAGGGCGCAGACGATTCTGGAGATCGGGGTCGCCACAGGGCTGGATGTGATCGCAGAGAGCCTGGAGCAGCTGGACGGCGTGATTGCGCGCGCGGTGGGCGTCAAGGTGTCGGCCAAGTATGCGAAGAAGGTGCGCAAGCGGCTGGAGGGGCTGGTGGAGGAGCTGCAGCCCACGAAGGCGCCCCCCCCTCCGCCCGCCGCGCCGCGCCCGGCTGTCGCCAGGCCTGCCGCCCCCACTGCAGCCCCGAAGACGCCGGCGTCGCCCCGCAGGCTACCCGCGCCGCGAACCGCGTACCACCCCATGGCGCAGCGCGCCCCTTCCCGGGCGCCAGCGCCCGCTCGCAACGCACCGCCTGCGGGGCAAGCGGCGGGCATGCCTGCGCCACAGCCCCGGCCGCCGTGGCTGGCGCCCAGCAGCCGGAGCAGCAGCGGGGGGAGCATGTCGCCGGCGGGGCAGGGCGCCAACCCGCCGCTTGGCGCCGCGCCCGCCGGGCAGCAGCGCGCGGCGTACGCCCCTGTGCCGCGGGTGGCGGGGAGCGCGGCCGCTGCTTCCTGGAGTCCGCTCACGGGCGCCTCGCCGCTGGACGCGGACGCCTGCGGGAGCGCCGCATGCGGATGGCTCCCCCTGGGCGCCGGCTCCTCTGACAGCCTGTTCCGTGCCTTCCAGCCGACCGAGGTCGACGCGCCGCCAGGCAGCGCCCAACTGGGCGGCGACTTGATGCTCCGGGCGGGCGGGCCAGGGGGGCACCTCCCCGCCTTTGGCGCGCCGATGCCGTCCGCGCCCGTGAGCGCCACCAGCTGGGGCATGTCGGACGGCATCTGGGGCGGTTTTGGCGGCCTGGCAGGGACCCCCCAGCCCGGCGGCGAGTCCGCATTCAGTGCGCCAGCCCAGCAGCAGCCACACCCCGGGCAGGCTGGCCCGCTGTACAGCTCTCCGTTCTTTGGCGGCAGCTTCGACATGCACTCCCTCGGCCAGCTGGCCGGGGAACAGGCAGCGGGCGGCGACATGGATGCGCTGGCCTCGCAGCAGCGGCAGGCGCACACGCTGTCCCCGCAGACAGACGCCGCATCGTCCGGCCACATGTCCTCCGACACGGCGCGCAGCCACTCCGCATGGCACCACAGCCGGAACCTCCAGTGATTCACGCCCCCCTCCTTTCCCCCTCCCTCTCTGAACCCCTACCCCAACGCCCAGTGGCTTAGACGAGAAGCCCTCCCCGCTCACCCACGGCGCCCGCAGCAAGGCCTAGACGGTTGTTTTCGCGGTCACCTCATCCTTCCCCCACACGGCCAAGCTGTCCGCTGATGAGGCTGGGACGGGGCGCCTTGGCCAGCAGCGGAAGCTAGGCGAATCCTGGCTGATAGAAGCTTTTACGGACTATGAATGTAGTGTGGAGTCGTACTCACTCGCTCCTTTGGCGGGAACAAAGCCGCTGCCATTGCGTTTGCGGCTGCGCAATGCGGCTGGTAGCTCCAAGCTAATAACGCGCGGCGTTGTAACTCAACGTATTGTAGAACACACCGGCCAAAGGATGGGGGGGGGGGGGGGGGGGGGCGGAAGGGGGAAGGGGGGGGGGAGGGGGATCAGCATGGCGCATCCCCGTGCCGCTACCCCCCAGCGGCGCTCATCATCAGCCGCGCTGCTGACCACCTCATGCTGACGTCGTCCTGCTGACCACTGCATTAACCGGACAAACTGTCCGTCTACTCGTCTAGTACGCACGTACCAATTTCGTACTCGCCTACCCATTTCGCTAAAAGTATCAGCACGGAAGCCTTGACTGAATACGGTCATAGCCCAGCTCGGGAGAGGTCCTCTGGGACCTAAACTGTCTCATAAGTTTCGGGGAATTGCGCCAGTGACGTATGTAGCGATGTTGGCGTCGCGCGCCAGGCACGCTCTGCCACCATGATCATCACAGTATATTGCGTCTTTACTGTAATAGAGCCCATTTAGGGAACACAACCCAGTAGCTCCCAGTGGAATAGGGCACGGCACCGGGACTCCTGGCACTCCAAAGGGCACCAAAGGGGCTGTGTTTCTACCGAGTTTCGCTAATCATAATGTTGGTACGAGTGAGCCACTGCAACTTTATCTTGGGTTGTCCGATAATGGCAGGAAATTCAAAACAATTCAAATTTGAGGTAACGATTACAGCGGCCCGGCCGGTGCAAAGTAACCTTATCACTGCTTGAAAATCTTATTCATTTGGAAGTCCAACTGACACATACAGTCCCCCTCTTAAGTCGTGCTCTGTACGTATCTGCCACGTCAGCACCGGCGCCGCCGAGTGGTCCAGTGGCGCATTTTTAATGATATGACTAAGAATATTCATCAATTTCTTGGGATGTGAGCGGTGGTGAGGGGAGGGGGGGGGGGGGGGGGGGGGGGGACTGCCTTTTACGCTCGCGCTCTTTTATTGCGATCTGCGCAGGTTCAAATCCTGCCGGGCCCGTCGGTTGAGAGATAACCGAGGGGGTAGGGGGGTGGGGGGGTGGGGGGGGGGGGGGGGGGGGGGGGGCCGATGCAAACATGTTTAGGTTTTCCCACAAACCCTAAAGCAGTGACTTACTGCGTGACTCGAATCCCGATAAAACAGCGATGTACTTGCCCCGCGCGGGCGGATTTTTCGCGTGTAGGGGCCCGCTAGGCGCAGCCCAATAGCAGCAGAATATGGGGTGTATTAATGGCCATTCCTACCACATACCCTATACAATGCCCTATCAGGTGACCATATGGATCGACCCCCTGACTCGGAGGCTGCACCCCTGCACAATACGAGCTGTAGCCCGGCTCTACCAAGGGCGCATTGAATGCGGACAACGGCTGTAGGTGGGCTTGTTTTGGAGCACGACTTACTTGCAGTATTGGTCGTCTTGCGGGAACTGCTCACTTGCTTGCATGCTGACGGCGAGGAGAGCGCGCATTTGTGAATGTGTTCCATGATGATAGAGCTGACTCTTGGCGTGCAGCCGTGCACATAGAACGCATATACGTGCTATACAAAAAATCGTGCCCTCGTGACCTTGGGTTATCAAATTTATTGCTAGCCATGAACAATGACACACACGTATGGCTCTTACAACGAGAGCGCAACAGATGCCATTTAGGGTTTGTTGACAACTGAGGTCTGACAATCAGTGTGTTTGATATTACAATGCTACTGCGCTTAGCCGCTGCGGAGAAGCGCGCGCTAGCGCGCGCGCACGAGGACTACATCAAGACCATGTGCGTGCTGTACGCACCACTAGATAGTAGCGCTAGTAGTCCTCCAGCTCCGGCTGCTCAGCCCTCATCAGTGAGGGGTTGCTAGCCTTGTATCACTTCTTCGGTCTCACCTAGCAGAGCCTCCGGCACCTGGTGCACCACCACCTGCGACTCACGCACGACGCACCAGGTTATGCGCATGACAGGTTATGGGCTAGTTCCACACGTTGCTTTTGCCTTGCTCTGGAGATCTTGTAGACAAGAGTCCGTCGTGCAACGGCGACGGTAAACAGAGCGCGGAGATGGAGTCTCGGAGTATCGAAGCGTTATTTTTTTCCTTAAGCGTTGTATATTTTAGCGCAGTCAGCCACGGCAGGCCGTCGACACCTTCCACCACCTATTGGTTACCATCCGCCATGGGACAGCCGCCTTGGATCAGCTGCACACAAGTCGCATTAAAGGTACCCATCGGGAGCAGGTGGGAGCATCGGGGGGGGGTTGGCGCGTGCGGCATTCATATTATGCACGTCAGTCGCAACGCCTCAACGCCTGGCAATGTTCCGTCAACGCCGGGTGTCACGTCTGTCGTCCAACTGTGCATCGACCACGTACGAAAAGGGTCCGTGAGAGCATGGCTTCCCTCAGCAGGGAGAAGGGTCTGCCGGTGTGGTCCCCGAGAGGCCACCGCTCACGATATCCCGCGTGCTGCACGGTTGACGAGTGCTTTCGGCACTGGTGTCATCAGGCATCCCTGGGTACTTACTGGTCGACAACATGTCCGACAGTGAAACGAGGGCGGTGTCGCCTTTACCTCCCGGTATGCACTCACCTGGCGGTACTCCCCTCCTGCGGACTACCACACGAGGAGGGCATGGTGTAGTGAGGAGCAGTGGACGCAGCGGAAGACGTGGTAGCCGTAGTACGTAGTGCCGTTGCCACCGGCGACGAGCCGGGGGGGGGGGGGGGGGTGGATCGAATCTTTACAGCCATAAAGGAACTCCAAGTTGGAATGGCAAGCATTGGCGAGGATCAATCACGACTTAGGGATGAGGTCCAATGGCATCGCACCTGTGTCGACGACAAGTGCGGTCAGCTCGAGTCCAAATAATTGGACACACTTGCAACAACTCACCGAGTTGCTCCGACCACTTGCGGTAGCGGACGTCAGACTTTAACACCCGCTCACGTGGAGTCGGCGCGCCGGGCTTCAGTGCGGCGAGCCCGAGGTGACACTTCAGCCCTCTCTCGCGAGAAAGTGGAGTTTCCCAAGCTGACCAAGGCCCTGCCGATGTCGTCTTGGACATCCCTCGCTATCTCGTGCTCGTGGTTCGGTATCAAAGCGCCAGAGTTGCTTTACCAAGCTACTCTCTCGTCCGGACATCACGAAGTCGATGGTGTGCTGCAGGATGAGCTCTTTACCCTACTCATGTTGAGCATGAGCTCGTCTAAGCAGGGCATGGATGCACTTTCGCTAGTCGATGTGAATGCGCCTAACCGAGGAGCGCTGGCATGGCAAGCACTGCACGACAAGTTGGACAGGTGCTCGGTGGCTCGCAGCATTGACATTGGCAGTCGACTTACCGACAAGTATGATCCGACCGCAGGTCAAAGCGTCGGGGACTTCATCCAAGGCAAACGGCAACTGTGGCACAAGCTCAACGAGTCGGTTGCCGGCCTGATGCCACCCGGCCAACACTGTATTTCCGATCATTTTCTCGGGATTATACCGATTGGGTGCCTACCGAGTGACCACCCAGTATGAGGCATGTGCAAACGCGCAGTGCTCACCGGGGCTGATGGCGTTCGGACACTACTCGAGTCTCGCGTAGTCGAAGAGCAACTGCTAGTTCATATAGACAATTCCGGCTCTGATCATACGGGTCGACAGCGATCGGGCTCGCGTCCGACCATGGAGCCAGCCCAACCACAATCATTTTTGGCTAACACGTTTCGGAAGCGTGTTAGCGCCTTCGCCGGTAGATGTTCATGGTGTGGTTCTAAGAACCACCGAGGTCCCGACTGCAAGGCGTCAGATGGAGAACAGTTGGCATGGAACAAGGAGAGGAAGAGTATCCTTAACATCAAGTCGAAGCTTCCCACCGGTGGCGCAACGGCTCATCTCACCGCCCTGGCCGAGGGTTCCACCGAGCCTACGACTGACGAGGAGGACGATCCGATTGAGGGGTCAGACCTCGACGAGGTACGAGCCTATAACGCATCTACCCCTACTGTCGGCAGCAATCTAGTGGGGGGCAACGATCAGCCTTCCACCGCTAGTACTAAATATGTAGCACATTAATCGACCGCTCTAATGGCATCGGTTTGTTCTGCGTCACCACGACAGGGTCGTTGGGGCATTGTGGATGGGGGTTGCAATATCAGTTGCAATGCATACCGATCTGAGTTCAAGTCCCTACGGAAGCTCAACCGTTTTGGCAATGTTGGAGGAGTTGATGTGCCTATCGAGGGCATTGTTGTTGTTGAAATGGCATTCCCCCTTACCACAGGAGGTTATGCATTTTTGGATATCACCACACTCTACACTCCAACTCTGTTGTCCAAGAGTGACTGTGGCAGATTACTCAGCCAGTCATGGATGTAACGCCACCGTGGCTGTGACTTCATATACCCTGGATCTAAGGATTATGGTCCGGTGGTTATGGATGCAGGAATGGTAGGTCTGAAAGTGGACAATGGCCTCTACATCCTACTTGGCACAGAGGACCGCTTTCTCGACCATGAAGAGGCAGTGAGTGGGGCAGCAGCTGCTGCTACAGCCGTGACAACATCTGCCGATTCCGGCACTAATGCTGATGCTAGTGATGCCAATGCACATGATACTGGTGGCAATGTAAGTGATGTTGACCCTGTGACGATGATGTCCGAAGCCAATGCAGAGACGGCACTGTGGCACAAGCACTGTGAGATTCAGATGTGACATACGGGTGACGAAGCACTACTACTAGCGACTATTATTTATCCGTGAAGGCTGCTGCTGGTGGCGGCACGTCCATCCAGTTACGTGCGAGTACATCCGGCGTTATTGCCGGCGGGCGATAAATCCTTTTTGTCATCATTCTGGTAGTCGTACTAGCCCGGTGAAGTGTTACATGGCACTGACGTATAAGGTACAAGGTTGTCCGTGTAGTACCGGGTAGTACGCGATATATTTATTAAGCCGGTACCGGGTATCTAGTACGAACCCGGGCGCGATGACGAGTCGTCCTGTGGATAACTACGACTATTAGTACATGGGAGCGCAAATCGCAGCCGTACGTATTTGGTAACACTGGGGAATTTTGTGTACATTATAGCTAGTACTGCTGAACGGGCCTGCCAGCCGTCCGATCAAAGGTCATCAGATGGGCGGTTTGGCTGCCATGTTTTGCCAAAGAGTGCTCACGTTACATAAATATTCGCGAGGGGGAGGGCGGGGGCAGGCAGCGGTTTGCCGAAGAATGTTTGAATTACAATATTCGCGACAGCTGCCGTCGGGGCATGTGGCGGGGGGGGGGGGGGGGGGGGGGGGGGAGGCGGGCGGGCGTGGTCCCCCCCCCCCCCCCCCCCCCCCCGCCGCCCGCCGCTCCCGCCGGGGGAGTGAGGGGAGGGGGGTAAGGGGGCGGGGGCTACTGCTTGTTCTTGTTCTTGCGTGCCCGGGGGACCCTCCGCTTCGACGATCTCGCTGCCTCCGCCTCCGCCTCCGCCTCCGCCTGCGCCTCCGACTCCGCCTCCGACTCCGCGACCGTCAGTTTCTTACCTCGGCGCTTCTTCACTGGCCTCTTCCGCTTCTTGTCATCCGTCAGTGTCTTCACCACCCCGGGAGGCTGTGCCGTCGACGACGCCGCCATGAGCTTCCTTACCTTGGCGTCGGGACGCCCCCTGTGCCCAGACGCCCACAACAAGCCACAATCGTTTCGCCTTTAAGCGGCTGAGGATGCGGCCTCCTCGGCCACCACGAGTTGCGCCGCTGGCACTGTGGAAGCCTTGGCGTTGAGGTGGGCCTTACGGCGCTCCCGGACGAACCTGCGCGCGGCACAAGTTAGCCACGAGTGGGTGCGTGCTAATGTGGAGGGTGGAGTGTTTTGTTGCGCGCCCACCTTGTCACGCGTTTCCTCATGTCTTTCTCGTCCTCCTCGATGCCGGCGGCGCGGACACGCGAGACAACAAGGCTCGCCGCCCACTTTTGCCCGGGGGGCGAGGTCTGCCATGGCGCTGTGAGCGGTGAAGGGGGGGGGGGGGGGCGGCCGAGGTGGAGAAACTAACACCCAGTCGACGACCGCCTTCCGCAGCAGTCAACGACACATCGGAGGCGAGGAGCAGCGCGCCACTACTATTTACATGCACGTATTGTCAAGAGCTAGTCGGTGCGGCATTGTGTCGGTGTAATTTCGCAATGTTTATTGTTGAAGTAGCACGGCGTAATGAATACGCGGTTTCACCGAGTGAATCCGGGATAATATGTGCGGTAGGGCGCGCGTATATGTGCGCGACGAATGTGCGCGCGCAGCGTTGTGCGGCGGTGTGCGGCGGTGTGCGGCGGTGTGCACCGATGTTAATATAGTGTGAATATTATATCGGCCGTAGACGATCGGGTCTGGCAGCACCGCCCGTGCTTGTAAATAAGCGACAATGGATCACGTCATGCTCCGGTTGTACTCCTACACTTCCTCCACTTTGGCGGGTGGGGGGGGGGGGGGGGGGGTCCTGTCCTTATTACTTGCATCGGTGGACGTGCTGGATATGGAGGTCACCGGGCACATCGCGTGGTTTCGGAGCAGTTCATTCGCGCCTCCTCGTCTTGTTTGCAATCGTCGCCCTAATCCAATGCAGGGTGAGTAGCGGGACACTGTGCCCCCCCCCCCCCCCCCCCGGTTTATGTAAACAAATATCTAGCCGTGCATGCGCCGCAATCGGTACCCAATGAGCGGGGTATGTGACAGTGGTTTCGGAGCAGTGCAAGCATTCCGTGCGTGTGCACAAGCACGTACGACTGGGAATGAGGCGGGGGTTGCGGATGGAGTGCATTGGCGGTGCATAGAATAGCGTGTTCCTGGGGTTTTGGCTGCATCAGACGCCGTATTCCCATCCATCCGGCACGGAATGTCCGGTTTTCACACATTTGTGTGTTAATATAGTGTGAATATTACGCGTCTTTTACGCCGGGTGGATGGGCATCCGGCGTCCGATGCACCCCAATTATTTGCAGCACGCTACTCTACGCACCCCCAACGCACTCCGCAAGCCCCGCCTCCATCCGCGTCGGAACCGATAGTAAGTGTTGTTGTGTGCGCACATCGTGACAACATTACACGGTGGCAATTGCAATTAGCGGTGGATAATGTGAAGGCGTTTTCGAAATCGACAGAGAATGAGGCGGTGCTGGCGGAGTGCATTGGCGGTGCATAGAATAGCGTGTTGCTGGGGTTTTGGCTGCATCGGACGCCGTATTCCCACCCATCCGGCACGGAATGTCCGGTTTTCACACATTTGTGTGTTAATATAGTGTGAATATTACGCGTCTTTTACGCCGGGTGGATGGGCATCCGGCGTCCGATGCACCCCAATTATTTGCAGCACGCTACTCTACGCACCCCCAACGCACTCCGCAAGCCCCGCCTCCATCCGCGTCGGAACCGATAGTAAGTGTTGTTGTGTGCGCACATCGTGACAACATTACACGGTGGCAATTGCAATTAGCGGTGGATAATGTGAAGGCGTTTTCGAAATCGACAGAGAATGAGGCGGTGCTGGCGGAGTGCATTGGCGGTGCATAGAATAGCGTGTTGCTGGGGTTTTGGCTGCATCGGACGCCGTATTCCCACCCATCCGGCACGGAATGTCCGGTTTTCACACATTTGCGTGTGAATATATAGTGTGAATATTACGTACGCGTCTTTTACGCTGGGTGGATGGGCATCCGGCGTCCGATGCACCCCGAATCTCACCAACACGCTACTCTACGCACCCCCAACGCACTCCGCCAGCCCCGCCTCTTTCCGCGCAGGTCCTACGTTCCATTGTATGTATATACATACGTACATGTACTGCTCCGAAACCAGCCCAAACTTAATGAGTGCACAAGTGTAAATGGGGGGGGGGGGGGGGGGGGGGGATGTGGCGGCGGGGCATCCACTCACACATACCCCGGCGATGCATGACAGATATTACATGCCGTGGCGGGTCGGCGGGCCGACCCGGCGGGGGGTGGGGGGGGGGGGGGGGGGGGGGGGGGGGTCTATTCAACTACACGTGCGACAGTGTCGTTTCGTGGAGCAGTATATGTGCCCGGCCTCATTTATACCGCCCCCTACCTGCGCTGCATGGTCCACCCCTACGAATTACTTAGCACAAACCGCCATTACTTAATAGGAACCTAGCACAGCCAGGCTTATATGCCCGCTTTGCCGATCAACTTCTACGCACTTTCCGTCCCTCAACCGCCGGACATGGGGGTTAAGCCGCCAGCCTCGGCAGTTGCTTAGCCAGACTTGGCATCCCGTACCGTGTCCATGGCTTCGCAGCTCTGCCGCCGGCACACGCCGAGTCCGGCGCTTGCTGCCGCGGGGTTGCGCACGCATGCACGCACGGTAATACGCCGCCGACGCCGCCACGCTTACTTCCACCACCTTCGCCAGCCGCAGCTTCGCACGCCGTTCCGCCGACATACGAAACGCACGAATCCCCCCCCCCCCCCCCCGTCCCCGCGTCATGTATAATATATTCGAGGCGACTATGCGGGGCGCAGCACACGCCGCGGCGTGGGTCGGCGGAGCGGCATGCGGCGGGAGCCCTAATGGCCGGGCAGTATCGACACCCACACAGGCACCGCCGCTCACCTCCGACGCGGATGAACCGCCTCCCAAAGGAAACATGCCGGTTGGTGGTAAGCCCAGCAGGCGTGGGGTGCCGGCGCCGGTACTGGTGCGACGGAAGCTGTCGCGTCAGGAACCGCACCGCATGTGGAGCAACACATGGCGGTGCCGGCCCCACCTATGTCTAGGGCCACCTCCTCACAACACCCCGCCACGACGGCGTCGGCCACCGCCGACGGCGCCGTTGCGGGGGGGGACGCCCTGCCAGGCGACGATGATGCGCCTGATGCGCCGCGTCAGGAGGCGGAGGAGGCCGTGGTCGAGGCGACTGATCGGGCTGAGGGGGTTGTTGAGGCGAGCGAGGCTGCGCTCGCGCCACCCGCCCCGCAGCCACCTGCGGGACATGCCGACTTGCTCGTCGCCATGTTGACCGGAGCACTACGAGCAGTGGCGGGAGGCGGCCACATGCACTATCATGTGCGTGTCCTGGCCGGACGCCCGTCATGCGTGGACTGCGGCCAACGGACGGACTGGGAGTGTTGCTGCGACGGCACCCCGGCTTTGTGCGGCCCCAAGTACCCATGCATGGCGACCCATCAGCGGGCAGTCCCCTGCTCGACCACGGCCACGGTGAGGGCGGAGTTCCGCCATGTCAGGGACGCGTTCCACGACGCGACTCGCGCCGCCGTGTGTGAGGCTTCCGAGAAGGCACGCGCGGCTGGTAGGGTGCGCAGGGTGAGGCGGCGGACGGCCCAGGAGATGAAGGAGAGCGAGACATGCCGTCAGTGAGGTCGGGCGCAATGTCATTGGGTGGGGCACACGGACGTGTAACACTTGCACTTTGCGCGTACTGTTGGGTTACATCCAGGCGGTGTCACACTATGCAACCGGAAAGGCTGCGTTGCTATTGCAAACGATGCTACGCCTCACTCGGTAGCAACCGCTGCGCCGCCCATCCCACTCGCGTTGGCGCCGCGCTGCCCCGGCCGCCGCGCCTTGGCGCCGCGCTGCCCCGGCCGCCGCGCCTTGGCGCCGCGCTGCCCCGGCCGCCGCGCCTTGGCGCCGCGCTGGGTATCGAGTCCTCCCCTCCCTGGTGAGCGCGTCCACCTGCGCCTTGCGCTCGGGGCCGTCCTCCTCCGTCACCACATTCTGCAACCCCCACCGCGGGACGAACCACGCAGCTCCTTGCATGCACTTGTACATGTGCCCAAGCACCGCCAGTCGCGACACCGAACGCACCACCGCTGGGACGCGAGCTCCTTCCCGGTCATGATCGCCTTCACCCGGGCCTCCTCGAACAACGGACCAGCGTTAAGAATGGAAAACGTTTCCATGTGGTGCAAGCAGTCCTCCATGACCCAGCCGGACTGCACCGTCACCTTGCCTGACCCTGCAGTCATGGAGGGGAATGCCGTCACGCCCACGCCCACGCCCACGCCCGGGGGGGGGGGGGGGGGGGGGGGTTACCTTTCGACTTCTTGGACACCGCAAACGAAGGGCGCAACCCGCGTCCAAAGTTGCTGGGTATCGGGACTAAAGCCTGGCGCCGGTCTTCCTGCTTCATAGCTTGGAATCCAATGTGGCCCTGCACGGTGACAAATTTCCTCCAGAAGTCCCTTTCCAAGCCAAAAAAAAACAGGTGGAACGGCGCGAGGGGGAAGAGGTTGACCATGCTGACATAGCCCAGGACCACATGCACATGGCACACGCCATGGCAGCCAGTGTTCTGCTTGGCCTCCGCCAGCCGGGTTGTGTTGAACGCACGCCGGGCAAGGTGCGTGATTCACTGGACAAGTCATCGCCTTCATGGACGGTTACCAAGCGAGCCTCCCCGTCCGCATCCACAGGGGGGTGCTCCTGGGCAGCCGCCATAGCCTCCACAACCTGCCACGCCGACCGGGCGGGTGCGTGTGATTCCATACAACCGCAGTTGAGTGGTGCCACCAGCACGCAGGCCGGGCCCACTCACCTCTGAACGCAGAAGGTCCACAATGTCACCGTCCTCGAAAACAGCGCGCCACTGGGTCGCCCCGCCGTAGTCCTCCAACACCCACTCGGTAACGACGCCGGTTATCACGCCGTAGTGCCATACTCCCCGGAACTTCTTGGCGATGACCTTCATGTAGAAGTCACCGGGATCACCTTTCCGTATCACGCCCTCATCGGCAGCTTCCACGTCCGCCGGCGACCACGCAGGCGCGTCGATGTCCATACCGTCTTCGCCAACGGGGTCCTCCCCCACACCCATCACATCGTCCTCCGAGACCGGCGCCGGCGGGCCGTTTCCGACGGCTGCAGCTACTCCTGCTGCCGCCCCTGCCGCTGCTGCTGCTGCCGCTGTCGCCCTGCTGTTGCTGCTTGTAGTAAGGTGGCCTTGCGGTGCAACTTAGCCGCACGCTTCAACGAGTGCCTACAATTCGGGTAATTCCGGAAGTGCCGCTCTCGCGCCGTCCTTTCACTACTGCCCGTCACGATGCCGTGGCAGTGCTTGCATGTGTACACGCCATTCTTCGACACACTCGATATCCATCCCTCTCCCGGCATGCCTGCTGCCGCGCGCGCGCGGGGGGGGGGGGGGGGGGTTGAGAGTTGGGGTGGATGTAGCCCACCACCGGCAGGGAGCACAAATAATGCGAGTGCGCGGCTGTCCGCGCTTGGTTCAGCGGTGAGCGGCGGTGACCGTGAGGCGACCCCGTACTTCATGCGCGTGCTGGGGCGTTACACAATCATCAGCAGTTAGGGCGGCTGCATTAAAACGCGCACCTACGAACACCACCTATCGCCTACCAGCCACCTAAGCTACCGTACCACCTACATCCGCCCACACCTCCGCCCGTCGTGCCGCACATCGCCGCACACCGCTGGGTCAGCGATGTGCAGCGATGTGCAGCGAGTGCGTGCAGCCGCCTGTACTTAGCCCGGGTACTCCGCGTCGGCGCGCGACATGCGAGCCCGCGTGGGCATATCAATTTGATGAAATTATCGAAACGAGAAATTCATATAGTACTTTACAGGTCGCGCGCGATAGTCGTCGCTACTCGGTATGAAATCCACGTCCCTCGTCCGTCCCGTATCGTCCCCGTATGTCGTCGTTCGTCACCAGTAGGGCACACTTGCGTCACATCTGAATCTCACAGTGAAATACGGCGTCTGATGCAGCCAAATCCTTAGGGACACGCTATTCTATGCACCGCCAATGCACGCCGCCAGCACCGCCTCATTCTCTGTCGATTTCGAAAACGCCTTCACATTATCCACCGCTAATTGCAATTGCCACCGTGTAATGTTGTCACTATGTGCGCACACAACAACACTTACTACCGGTTCCGACGCGGATGGAGGCGGGGCTTGCGGAGTGCGTTGGGGGTGCGTAGAGTAGCGTGCTGCAAATAATTGGGGTGCATCGGACCCCGGACGCCCATCCACCCGGCGTAAAAGACGCGTAATATTCACACTATATTAACACACAAATGTGTGAAAACCGGACATTCCGTGCCGGATGGATAGGAATACGGCGTCTGATGCAGCCAAATCCCCAGGGACACGCTATTCTATGCACCCATATGGTATGCATACCGCCAATGCACTCCATCCGTAACCCCCGCCTCATTCCCAGTCGTACGTGCTTGTGCACACGCACGGAATGCTTGCACTGCTCCGAAACCACTGTCACATACCCCGCTCATTGGGTACCGATTGCGGCGCATGCACGGCTACATATTTGTTTACATAAACCCGGGGGGGGGGGGGGCACAGCAGTGTCCCGCTACTCAACCTGCATTGGATTAGGGCGACGATTGCAAACAAGACGAGGAGGCGCGCATGAACTGCTCCGAAACCACGCGATGTGCCCGGTGACCTCCATATCCAGCAAGTAATAAGGACAGGACCCCCCCCCCCCCGCCAAAGTGGAGGAAGTGTAGGAGTACAACCGAAGCATGACATGATCCATTGTCGCTTATTTACAAGCACGGGCGGTGCTGCCAGACCCGATCGTCTACGGCATCGATGGAGGCGGCAGCGGCAGCGGCAGGAGCCGCAGCCTCAACAACAAGCCGCAGCTCCTTCGCTCTGGCATGGATGCTGGCGTAGTCCTCGTCACTGTACAAATGGTTTGGCAACACAGCATCAGCCCCAAAGTGGGCCACATATTGCGCCGCCAACTCGTGGTTTTGTTTCTCCGCAGCATCACTGCGGGGGGTGATGTGTGGGTACATTGCCTCGTTGTAGGCTGCCAGGAACGGCGTGTACTGGGTAGGGTCGTCCGCACGGCCGCAGCTAGGCAGTCCCAGAAGGTGCCCCTGCCCGTACAAGCGGATATTGCCACGTCCCTGACACTTGAGACAGGGTTTACCGCCGGGCTGGTCAACTGGGGCGCCCGCGGGCCCGCGGTGCGGCGTGTCCGACCCAAACATGTACCCATGGTATTGTTCCATGTAGGGCTTGTTCTCCTCGGGGACACCCATGCCACGCTCCAAGTCCTCCAGGGGCTGCATCAAGTTCTTGTGGCTCGTGATGAAGTTGGCAGCTCCCGGATCTGTCTCCGCCAGCGTCCTCTCCGTGAGGCGGTGATTCTCGTGGCCCTTTTCATGTCAACACATGGATGGCACTCAGTCCCCGCCCCCGCCCCCGCTCCAGCCACCGGCCTGGGGGGGGCGGGGGGGGGCGGGGGGGGGGGGGCGCACCGGGTACCGAATGTGCTTCACGGCATCTGTGAAGCTCACTTCTGGCCCGCGGTACACCTCAGTGGGGCGGCAGTGGCACGTGCATGCAAGGATGGCCTGCATATTTAGAGCATGCCCATCAATGTGGGTGATCTGAGCGGGGGCATTCGCCGGGGTGAGCAGCAACGCGATCACCGGCCACGACGAAAACCCTGGTGCTAGCTCGCCGGCCATCTCGGCACCAGCCACGAAAGCGCGCCGTAATTCCAGCAAGGCGGCAAACAAGGCCTTCCTGCAAGGCACACGCTCAGAATAAGCGACGCATGGGTCAGGGGTTGAAGGGAGCGGGGGGGGGGGGGGGGGGGCACCTCTTCATCTGATTCGGCATCACATGCGTGTGCTCCGCAATGTCCAACATGTCTTCCGGGGGCAGGATGACCTGTCGGTGTCAGGGGCACACACACGTCAAGCCAAGGCGGGCATCGGCAGCAGCAAGGCATCATGTTTATAGGGGGGGGGGGGGTTGCACCTGGATGCGCCCGCCATGAATGCCAAAGCCCATTTCGCTCCATTGCTTGCTTGGCATGTTGACCAGACACTCCATCGCCATCTCCAGCAAGGTCTTCTGGGCGTCACTCAGGTCCAACTTAAACGGCGTGGGCTGGCCCGATTGCAACTGCTTGTTGCCGATGAAACGCGCCCGCAGGGCTTGGCTGGGAGATATCAGCTCCATTGGGGTGCCGCCTTCATGCACGGCGGGTGGCACGCTCGAAGAACCTCCCGCTCCTTTCAGCCTCTTGGTAGACTTGCGCCGCTGAACAGCTTCAACCGCCACGCACCGTTTGCACTTCGAGGTACGCCGATTGTTGGCGGTATTGAACGCGGCCGCTGCAAAGAACACACCATCTGGAGCATGGAGGATGCCCGTGCATCCCTTCATGCGAACCTCCCGTACCGGCCTCACCGCCCGCTCCGGTGCTTTCCCCGCGGCCGCCTCCTGCTGGACGAGGCCTGACGGATCCTGGTTCAGGACTGTTTCCACTAGCGCCACTGTCGCCCCCATGGAGACAGACTTCCAGCCTCGCACCTGCGGGTTGCATGGCCCACGCACGTGCTCACCCCCCAATGTTTGTCAGCGCTGCATGCTACTTGCCAAGTGCTGCATGCCAAGAGGGGCGGGGGGGGGCGGACCTCGGCAATGCGCCTTGCAGCCCAGGTAGGGCGTGAACGGTCGCATGCCATCCTCGGGCTTGCCCACCCGCGCACACAAGTCCATGGGGACGATGTCCGTGTCAGTAGGAGCACGGATGACGCCGTCCTGGGCACTCCGTTGCTGCACAACGTTGTTGCGAAAGCTTTCCAGGGCTTCCGTGCTGAATTCTCTGCACGTCCCCGCGCTCAACAGTGCAGCGCGACGCTCGTCCTCGGGCTTCAACTTCAGCAAGCAGTAGGTGAAGAGCAGCACCCGCCACCCGCAGGTCCAAATGTCATCATGTAGCTGCTCCTCCGCCACGGGGATAGTGCGAGCCTCCGCCTCCGCTTCTCCCAGGAGGTGTGTCACGTTCTCCCAGCACAAGCCGGCAGCTGCAGGCACCCCCGGATCAGGCGACTTCATCATCCGGGTCACGAACTCACGGAACATGGACATGATCAGCTTGTGTTGCGAGTTGGGTGCTTTACTCATCGAATCGAAGAATAGGGGCCCGGTTTCCGCAGCGTCCACCACCAAGGCAGTGAGGTGGACGGAGACACAGACCGGAATCACGAAGGTGCGCACGTCCGATAGGGGCTGGGCCGCCGGGGGAGGGTTCTGGAAGCAACGGGCCCGCCGGAAGGCTGCCTGCTGTGCTCGCACGTCCATCTCCCACTGCCCTATGCTATCGCCCTCTCCCAACAACTTACTGCGCAGATAGGCCTCGTTCCCGGACACCATGCTCAGAACCACGACGTTTGTACTCCCTTCCGCTCCGCCGCGTCCTTCGCTGAACCCAACCAGGTCTCGTGCGATGTGCGACAACAAACCCACCTCTAGCAGCCCGGGAGCGTTCAGTTCCGGGTCTGACGTCGGGTCCACATTAGGGAACTTTCTCAGCAAGGCCTTCGCGGCGTCTTCTCCGAGAAGCCTCCACAGCTCCAGGCGTACGGGGTCATAGGTACCACCATTCTCTAGCCACCGCATGAGGTAGGCTTGCAACCTCGTCGTCGCATCTTCCTGAGCGAGGAGCTCGGGGGAATTAACACTGTTTGACATGGCGGCAGGTTTATTTGGGGGGGGGGGGGGGGGGGGGGGGGGGTCTTGGGTGCCCACGCACGGGGATTTGCGGCGCTGGGTGGAGCGGCGGACACTCACCCGTTCCGCCCCTACATGTCGTGCACACCGCTGCTGCACACCGGTGCGCATGTTCGTCGCGCACATATACACGCGCGCCCTACCGCATATATTATCCCGGATTCACTCGGTGAAACCACGTATTCATAACGCCGTGCTGCTTCAACAATATACACTGCGAAATTACCCCGACACAATGCCGCACCGACTAGCCCTTCACAATACATGCATACCAATAGTAGTGGCGCGCTGCTCCTCGCCTCCGCTGTGTCGTTGACTGCCCCGGAAGGCGGTCGTCGACTGGGTGTTAGTTTCTCCACCTCGCCCCCCCCCCCCCCCCCCCCCCCGCTTTCACCGCTCACAACGCCATGGCAGACCTCGTCTCCCGGGCAAAAGCCATCGTTATCACAAAGAAAACCCGTGCAGAGGTGCCCTTATGCCTGGTGTTCGCGGCGCAGTCCGTGGAGACAATGGTTGCCCACGCGGCAAAGTCGCAACCAGCATATCTGCGGGTCTACCCCTCAGAAGACGACGCCAGGAAGGGTTCCCGGGGCGCACCTCTGCAGGAGTTTGCAGCCCGGCTTAGGAACCAATCCGGCGGGGGCCGCTGCGACAACAACTCGAGGCCGCGCAGTATACGCTGCCAGAGGGGGTGCTGGCCTTCTATGTCACGCCCGCAGATCGCACCGGCATCACGGACCCCTCCAGCGCTGCTGGGGCTGCCTCGTCCTCCTCAACAAGGTCGCGCGCCAGCACCGACACCATCATTGTCATGCGTGCAGAGATCCAGGCCGTATGGCCACGAGATGATGACGACGTGTACTTGCCGGTGCAAGGTGCGTTGGGCGAGGTTGTTGCCCCTGACTGGGCGGCGGGCCTTGTTGTCTCGCGTGTCCGCGCCGCCGGCATCGAGGAGGACGAGAAAAACATGAGGAAACGCGTGACAAGGTGGGCACGCAACAAAACACTCCACCCACCACATAAGCACGCACCCACTCGTGGCTAACTTGTGCCGCGCGCAGGTTTGTCCGGGAGCGCCGTAAGGCCCACCTAAACGCCAAGGCTTCCACAGTGCCAGCGGCGCAACTCGTGGTGGCCGAGGAGGCCGCGTCCTCAGCCGCATGGAGGCGAAACTATTGTGGCTTGTTGTGGGCGTCCGGGCACAGGGGGGCGTCCCGACGCCAAGGCAAGGAAGCTCACGGCGGCGTCGTCGACGGCCCAGCCTCCAGGGGTGGTGAAGACACTGACGGCCGCCGTTCTCCCTCCGGACGCGCCGCTGCCCCGCCCACCCCTAACTGAGAAGGAGCTATGATGGATGAACGCCGCCGACAAGAAGCAGTCGGACGCCGACAAGAAGCGGAAGAGGCCAGTGGAGAAGCGCCCAGGTAAGAAACTGACGGTCGCGGAGTCGGAAGCGGAGTCGGAGGCGGAGGCGGAGGCAGCGAGGTCGTCGAAGCGGCGGGTCCCCCGGGCACGCAAGAACAAGCAGTAGCTCCCGGGGGGGGGGTTTAGGGTTTAAAACCCCCCCCCCCCGGGCCACATTCCCCGATGGCAACTGTCGCGAATATTGTAATTCAAACATTCTTCGGCAAACCGCTGCCTGCCCCCGCCCTCCCCCTCGCGAATATTTATGTAACGTGAGCACTCTTTGGCAAAACATGGCAGCCAAACCGCCCATCTGATGACCTTTGATCGGACGGCTGGCAGGCCCGTTCAGCAGTACTAGCTATAATGTACACAAAATTCCCCAGTGTTACCAAATACGTACGGCTGCGATTTGCGCTACCATGTACTAATAGTCGTAGTTATCCACAGGTCGACTCGTCATCGCGCCCGGGTTCGTACTAGATACCCGGTACCGGCTTAATAAATATATCGCGTACTACCCGGTACTACACGGACAACCTTGTACCTTATACGTCAGTGCCATGTAACACGTCACCGGTACGACTACCAGAATGATTACAAAAAGGATTTATCGCCCGCCGGCAATAACGCCGGATATACTCGCACGTAACTGGATGGACGTGCCGCCACCACCAGCAGCCTTCACGGATAAATAATAGTCGCTAGTAGTAGTGCTTCGTCACCCGTATGTCACATCTGAATCTCACAGTGAGGGGAGGCTGAGTGTGACTGTCGCGGTGCCACCCCATGATGGGTGCGCCGCGACAAACGTAAGTGGGGACAGGCAGGCCCCATGGTGTTTTGAGCACAAGACGATACATACTGCGGGGCAGCTCTGCCCAGGATGGCCGCGTCGGGTCATCACCGCGTGCGGGGTGGCTGGTGCGTACGGCATAGGGGCCAGTACGGATCGAGCCATGCCCACACGGGAGGAGCAGACATGTGCTATTGTTGGTCGACACCGGTCGAAGGGCTTGGATCGTGTTCCGCTGAGTGGAAAAGCGCTGCGACTTCGTCCTTTCCTCGCGTTGGGCGAGTAATCAGCAGCTCGTTGAAGGCAATAGTTTGCACGTCACAAGCGGCGCGCGTCCATAAACCACTTACGCGTCGGGTCACGGGGCATACGGCAAGTTCCGTCGGAGGATGGTAATGCAGAGGTGCTATTGGGTCGATGCAGCTCCTCGGGCGGTACGGGCACGCCGCGTGGACATATTTGTGCCGTGCCGCGCCTGATAAGTAGACAAGGGAAGAAAAAACCCCAACTACTAGTAGGAAACATTTCAAGGGAGGGAGGGGGCGCACGCGCATTGCCGAGACACATATTGGGCGCCGCTCTACACTCTCACCCTGCAGCTGACCTCCCACCACCAATGCATCATCGGCGGCACCCGCGAAACAATCAGAAGGGAGCAATGGCGTAAGACAGTCTCGAAGGCGAGTGTGAAGATGAAGGCAGCGCCAGCTCCGGCGCCGGCCAAGGGACGGCCAGCGGGCACAACGCTAGCACCACCGCAAGACGGCCCAGCCCAACTGACACTAACAGCTACCCAGCAGCCCAAGCCGAGCCTCAGGTCAACGACAATCCCCCCCCCCCCCCCCCCCCCCCGGGTTCGAGCACATGATACCGAGGCGCTAGGCGGTCGCTACTACTGCCGTCGCAGCCATCGACGAGCGCCGAAGAGCAACGGATGAGCACGCCCCCGGAGCAGCCCACCCAGCCCCGGCGCCTACAGCCACAGCCCCAGCGGTGACCACCATGACGGGAGTACATGCGCAAGACGAGGATGAGCTTGAAATGACCTACAAGGAGAACGACAACACAATGGAGGTGGACACCGCCGATCGCGGAGCAGCGGAGGTACCAGGTCTGGCCGACGTTACCCTCGACTCCCCCCAGCGCTCACTAGCGCAACGCACATTCCGCGAAGGCAAACCTGAAGGCACCAAAGAAAGACTGGTCGAGCTTCAGCACCTCACCACCTCCGTCACCACCGAGCGAGTCGCCTTGTCCTCCCCGGCCAGTCAGGTTGCACTCGCGGCCGAACTCGCCCGACTAGCATCGGAGTCACATCGACTGCGGAACCCCCAGCGGCACTCGATCCACCTCCAGCACCACCCTTGCCAGCACCTCCTAGCAGGCAAAGCAGCCGCACCTGGCAACCACAAGAAGGAGCATCCCAGGGGTCGTAGCCGCTCAGGCGGCACCCCCCGCAACCGCAGCAGAAGCAAGCCGCGCCTCTCTAGCACTCGCGATTCCGACAACGAGTGGGAAGCGAACGACGAAACAGCCCAACCATCCGGCAGGTCACACCAGTAACGGCCGCGCGATCCGCCGGCGCGACAAGCAGGCCAACTGACCCAAGAACACCGGCCACTACTAACCCATGTGACCGGTGCGGCTACCATGCTTTTACACAATAATAATAATGACAGTACCTCAGCCGGTTCTTCCCCGCCGCATATAACAATACATACTTGCTCCAGTGAAGGAGGGCATCGCAACCCCCGCTTAACCTACTAGCGCCGGCTTAGCGGTGGATAAATACTGAGCAACACATAGCTATTCCGGTCAGCTCTCTTCCTCCATCTCACCTTAGTAGTTGTAGGCGGGCGCGCCATCACTGGTTGCATAAGCATGCCTGCTGAGCTTCGAATGGGATAGGCATGACTTGGGTAAGGACAACAAGGGGGCGCTGCAAACCCGGCTACAGCCCGTTGGAAGGAGGAGGGGGTTAGGACACGCAAGAGGACGGCCGGTAGGTTGAGCTTTAATTACACCATGGTTA